>JAWWEM010021323.1:0-20011 GCA_035582935.1 Ormyrus thymus | reverse complement strand
CGCGTGACAGAATATCGCTTAGTATAATTTACAGCGGGCTACGGATGCCCTCGGGTGGAGTCGCTTTTTGACTTTTGAGGTTTGTGTGCGGCGGGGCTATCCCACCTCCAGACGGACCTGGTTCGGTGTATAGCCACTACCACTCTCACGGAACGTTAGACGGACCTCACGACCGTGATTGTGGTTCGCGCCTGAAAAGCTTTCACGGGGAAAGGAGGGTTCACTCCTCCGCTCCAGACGGACCTGGGTTAGCGAAGTCATGGACACACTAGCACAGCCCAGACGGACCTGACTCCTGTACTAGCCTGCGCACCCACCACTTCCCGTGTTAATATCACCTCGGAGGTGGATGCCGTTTCGGTCGGCTAGCGGGCTTCTTATGCAGGCCCGTTGCTTAGTCTACTTGCGGGTTGCGGTCGCCACCTAGCGGTGGCGCCGCGAGTTAGCCCCGCCGGAAAAGTCGCTTGCGGGAGCGAGCTGTTATAATATGAAAATTGTATAAGTTTTGATTAATAGAATAAAATAAACAAAGAAAACGTGGTTTTACTTTAAAACACTGCGAGGTTTCGTCAACAAGTAATAAAGGTCAGTTTATTAAAATAAATTTAAATAATAAAAATTTAAATCACATCAAAAATTATTATTTTTACTGACTAAATTGCTCTTTCCAAGTAAATATTTACTACATGCGTAAGCTGCGTGAGGCTGAGGACTCGTGAGTCTGCTATTCTTCTCCACAGTCGCCCTGTTAAAAAGAATCTATAAAAATAAAGCCGCATATTTTCGGGTGCAGATGCTCTTAATACAAATTTAATCAATCAATAAAACATTAACCAATTCAACTAAAGAGATATTTTTTAATATACTTTAGATTTATTAAATTAAGAAGGTGTTTTAATGTGGTGAATAAAAATATAGAATTGAAACAACTTTTATGTTTGTAGTATAACATAAACTGAATTTAAATAAGCATTATACATTAAATTACTTAAGCAAATATTTAAAAATTTGGAACTTATATTAAATTATCTAAAATAATAAAATAAGAAAAATAAATTTACAAAAATTAATTATAAATTTACCTTCGGTGCTGTGTAATTGCAAAATGTAATTTTTCTGCCATCCGGCCGGAAAGCGCCAACTTTCTGAAAACGAAGTAGCCGCTTCCCGGCGACGTCGAGCCGAAAAATACCCAATTCAAAAGATCTTATAAAGTCTGATAAAAACCCATTGATTCGGGTGCAAATATACATATTGAATCCTATAAATTCAAACGTAAACAAACGTTTATAAGGATTTCTTGGGTATATAAAAGAAAACCTTATAAAAACTGATAAAATCCTATTAATTCGGGTGCAAATACACATATTAAACCCTATAAAATTATTCTATAAGAATTTTTCAATAGGATAGTAATCGTACGAACCTCGGCAAGTTAAATGGCAAGCATATATCTCCTGTTAGAGACCCTCGCCTTCGACTCGATTGCTAAACTCCTGAAAAAAGCAGACAGAACACAAAGAATCAATTCAAATATTTTAATTACAATTTTTGTTTTAATTATTAAATATATACTTATCTAAAAGCTGATGGTTCTTCATCTGATGGTAAATGCTGATTAGGCGTTGTACAAACTTGATAACTATATAATATTTAAACCTACATACCATTAAAATATATTACAATTAATACATTAATACATGCATACACCAAAATAAAAGGATTTCAATTATTAATTAATACAAATATTGACAAAATTTTTATAAAAATGTTATTTCTAAAAATAACATTAATTTACAATACTTCTTTATTAACATTGTATAAATAAATAATACACTTATGAATAACATATTTTGTCTTGAAAACTGTAATTATTCATTCTTAAGGACATATAGTCCACAATAATGTTGCAGAGTGACGCTTATTTTATTGTACTTATCACTCTGGTCACAGAACGATATTCTGTTACTCTTTACTTGCTGGACCTGACTGTTACCTGAAAAATTAACATAAAAACAAAGAATCAAGTACTTTTATTATAAAAATAATTTTTTGCATAGGTTAGATTTAGCACAGAATTTTTTTCAGTAGGTTCCTCACCCTAGATCAAAAGAAAAGGCACCACAACTCTTTCTGAGGAAAAGTTAATAATAAAGCCAGTAGAGTAGAATAAATTAGTAGCAAAGATTTGATCTATTATTTGAAAATTAGTTTACATGCAAAGAGAAGTTAGAATTAAGATAAATAAGGGAAAGTTTGAGTCGAAGAGACTCTTTATACTCTAGGCACACGAAATTATCTGAGCCAGATTATTAATCACATTATTATTTACATAAATAAGCACAGGATATTTTTCAGTAGGGCGTCCAATCAATCTATCATTAAGGTAAAGTGTGACACAATTCTTAACAGCAAACAAAAAATATATTCATATAGAGAAAAAATTTAAAGGTATCCCAGACAGCACAAAGAATTCATAAAGAATTCAAAAAGAACTCAAAAGTATTCGTAAGAATTCATCAATTTGTCCCGAAAGAATTCCCAAAGTATTCTTTTAGATCTCTTTAAGAACTTAGCTATGTCCGCTCGGAAGTATTCATAATGAATTCATTTTGAGTTCGCCATGCCAGTGAAAGTATTCTCTTAGTATTCATCTTAATGTATTCATAAAAACTCCCCAATCTAATTATTTTAGAATACTTTAAGAACTATTTTTTTACAAAAGTATTGTCGAAGTAGTAGTCTTCAAGAATCTCGCACAACCACACTCTAGACAATAATGAATAATTGAAGAGTACTTTGAAAATACTTAAAGAATACTTCAATACTTATTTATTGTGCAATAAAAAATCAAAATATTTAAACAAGGCAAGAGTTTCAGTTTCTTTTGATTAGTTGTTACCGAGTTAAAAAATATATATATATATATATAATTGGAACATTCTAATTAGTGCTTAATCAAATTATATATTGCTTTAAGGGGGTTATCTACCGAAAAAATTTCAAAAAATCAATTTTTTGTATTTGACTTTTTAATTCTATACTTTATCCAAAACTTAAAAAAAAAATTTCATACACAAATTTAAAAAATTTTAAACAAAAGAAGAAAAACTTTTGAATGCAAATATTTGGCTGTAAGAATACTTTTTGAATCCTATGAATCCATATTGAGTTAAAAATAGCAATAATTTTGTACTAATTACTAATAAAAAAATCTAGATTATGTATATACAAAACATAATAAAGTTTATTTATTAAAAAATCCTCTATTAAGGGGGTTAATACTGATTTTTCTCTCCTATAAAAAGACCTGAAAAAAAATCTGTATGATTATGGTTTCTTTTTAAAATATCTATCAAAAATATAGTGTATTTTGTTCAAAGGGGTCCAAATATACTCTGTAGGTCCATTTGATCCAGAGATATTGCTATTTAAAATTTTCTGCTTTGGCATAAACTCCAGAATGAACCGAAAGATGAATTGTCATGTGACAGTGCTTAAAATCTTTGTTTTTGATGTCTTTCTGCCTTGATGCTAATTTTTTGTTAAATTTATGTGGTTTAGTATTTTTAAATTAAAAAAAGATGAAGAATATTCGTAGGTATTTAACAAATTTTCTGAGTTTTCTGAATTTTTCTTAATTTAAAAATACTAAGCCAAAAAATTTGAATATTAAATTAGCGTCAAGGCAAAAAGAGATAAAAAACAAAAATTTTGAGAGCTGTTAGATGACAAGTCATCTATCGATTCAGTCTGGAGTTTACGCCAAACTCCCAAACACCAAAATTTTCAGAGAACACTAATAAAAGAACTTGTTATGTTATTCTGAAAAGCTAACACTCGAACAGACACCATGGCACAGCACTAACTTTTTAAACTAATTACCGCTTGTCTTGAAAAGTTAAAGATGACGCACTCCATTGTCAGAAAGAAAAAAAACTCCTCTAGGCAATTAAAGCACCTCTTTGACAAATGCTGGAATTAAAAGCTTGTATCAGCATTACTTAAGTATTATCTGAATCTTTGTTTTTTAAGTCATTTAAGGCCAACGCTATTTGCTTGTGTGATTTTTTGGATTGAGTATTTTTAAAATTAGTATTTTAATTAAGAAAAACTGACAAAAATTGACAAATTTTTATTAAAACTTTAAGATTTTTTTAGTTTTCTTAATTTTAAAATAAAAAAATATAGTAGCAAATAGCGTTGGCCCTAAATAACATAAAAACCAAAGATTTTAAGCCTTGTTTTGTTTCAATCCATTTAATGGTTCAACCAGGAGTTTGCACCAAACTCCTAAAAACTAAAGTTCAAAATTAATTCATTATGAATACTTCCGAGCGGACATAGCTAAGTTCTTAAAGAATTCTAAAAGAATACTTTGGAAATACTTTGGGGACAAATAATGAATTCTTACGAATACTTTTGAGTTCTTTTTGAATTCTTAATCAATTCTTTGTGCGGTTTGAATTCATTAAGAATTCATTAAGAGTTCTTTAAGTATTATAGTTAAAGAATACTTTTTGAATTCTTTTTGAGAATTCTTTATGAATTCATGGCTTATTTGGGCTTATTTCTTTCCTGTATTCGGGGGTGTTTTCTACCGCGCTTTCTAGCAAAAAACTGATTTACCTTGCGCAATGGATCAGCACATTTAATAAATATTAATTTCTTAACGTTAGACTAAATAAAATGCAATGATAACTCGCTGACTTGTTAATCGTAAGATACATTACAATTCCGCTTGCTTTATTTAATTCATTCTAATGTTTGAATCATTTTTTTATTTATTTAAAGGATAGATCAAACTCTACTTTATCGATCAGTGGTAACGCAACCCAGTTGAAATCCACATAAAAATATCAGTCTGTAATCCATATGGAATTCAGATGGAATCCAGATGAAATCTACATGACATCCACGAGGAATCGGTCTGAAAATGTCCGAAAGCGCCAAGTGGATTTCAGAACGGAAATCCTTGTGGAAATTCGCATGGAAATCCATGTAAAAATATGTTATATATTTTACAAATTTTCAGTGCATAAATTTCGGCCATTTCTGCAGAAATCCGTAAAGAAATACATCACAAAATTTACAAACTTTCAGAACGTAAATTTCCACATGGATTTCTATACTGAAATCCAAATGACAATTTCGGACATTTTCAGACTAAATCCACGTGAATTTCACGTAGATTTCACGCGGGTTCCACGTGAATTTCATACTAATTTTTATGTGGATTTCAGCATGGATTTTTTCAACTGGGAAACGATTTGCGCTACGCGAGGAAACGACGTGAATTACAATTTAATTAATAGTGCGGACTGGAGTTCCATAATTGTTTTGAAAATTAAATTTAAGAAAAGTAATAATGAATAGGTATTAAAATTTGTAAAAATAGAGTCATACGCGCGACTTTCACGCCCTAAGGCCCTCCAAACAGGCATGAAAGATCGAAATTCGCACCCATTAAATCAAAAAATAGTATGTGCACCTCAGACACTAAGGGGATTCTATTTCGGATGCACTATTATGATTTAAAGTAGTTTATGCCAAAATTACTCTATTTACAATCTTCTTCAAATTTGGAACAAGTACTTTTGAGTGATTGATCTTTCAAATTTTTTAATCTCAGAAAGCTCAGCCATATCAAAAAAGCTATAAAGTTTTAAAGTTTGGAATTTTAACACGCAAATCCTATCCCTGGGCTTCTATGAGTAACATTTTCATTGATTAGAAAAAACCTCTATTTACAATCCCTTTAAAAACCTACAGTTTAATAAAAAAACAATCAAAGAACAAAAATGCATTCGGATCGTGATCGTTTACCATCCCGTTTCATAGAAACAAACAAAAATGTAAACAAAACGTCGAATTCGTTTCCTTGCCGCGCACCCGAGTTGTTATAAAGTCTTTGCTATCGAGTCTTTAATTGATTTTTCTGTATATTTAAGTACAAATACATCAATTTAAACATTTACTTTAATGTGAGTTAGCGCATTAGTTAAATACAACTGAAACAAAGTTTCCAATTACTATTAATGATAAATTTAATAACTTCTTTTACCTTTTCAATCATTTTTCAGAATAAAATTATTAAATTATCAAATTTATTGTAAGAATTAAAGATTATTATTTTTAAAATAGGTTCAGACCACATGGATACAGACATATCGCAGCCAGGGTCGTGGGCCCCAGTAGCCTTAGCAGTCGACTTTGTAGGCGACAAATTGTACGTCGTAGACTCGATTGTGCAGAAAATAGATGTTTTCGAGTTAAACGGACGTTACCACGGCATTGTGCTCGGCTCCAATCTGACCAATCCAGCGGACATAGCCCTCGACCCTCTCGTAGGCCTCATGTTCATTGCCGATAACAAACAGGTACTCCGAGCCAACATGGACGGTAGTGATGCGTTTCCCATCGTCTCTGAGGCTGCCTACAAAGTCTCTGGCGTTGCTGCTGATCTCATTGCCTACAGGGTCTACTGGTGCGATTTGTTGCTGGACTATATCGAAACCGCTGACTATATGGGACGCAATCGCGTTATGATACTTAGGGGAAATCAGGTATACTATTTAAATTATCTTCTTTGATTAAGTGATTTGTTTATTCTTAATATACGTCTTTTAAAAGTTGCGAGCAAACCGATTAAGTATAATTGCTAATTTTTTATCACATATTTTTTAAATGTTTTGAAAACTTTAATCTTTTAAATTAATAAATTGTATTAATTCTAGGTACCATCGCCGATAAGAATTACTTTATTCGAAAACAAAGTCTACTGGACGGATAGTTCTAAACAAGCGATACTAAGCGTCGAAAAGACGCAAAATGAAAATTCGGTAAAAAGCGTAACTAAGTTGCGAGATGCCAAGGCCATCAAGGCCCTACATCCCTTGGTTCAACCCAAGCCTACGTTAAATCCCTGTGGAAACAATAACGGCGGTTGCCAGCACATGTGCATCGTTACTGCTGCTGGAAGCAGACTCGGCTATCGATGTACCTGTGATATCGGTAAGTTACTTTAGTTTTTTTTTAATTTTATAAAACAACAAGTAAATAATTTTTGAGGGGTTTCTTTATATTCACAGTATCTTAACAATTGTCAAATTCGTAAATTAATATATCATAAATTATAAATCTACAAAGCTTAAAATTATTTAAAATAATAATTAAATAATTTAAAATTAATGTATTTGAATACAAAATTTTAAAGCTGCAGACGAGGCTCAGGAGCACTCTGCTGTAAGGTAAAAAAGCATAAAGAGTTATTTTTCAACGTGTTTCACTGTTACACTTGTCTACTTTTGTTGCAGCTACCAAAACTACTGCATTAATAATGTTTTATATATCATTCGACTGCATTTTAGAATATAAAGTATTGAACAATTACTTTTAGTTGTACAATTTTACTTTTTTTTATATTTTATTTATTTTTTATGCACTGTTTATTAATTTTTTTGTTAATTTAATTTTCTTTTTAAATATAAATTACGATAGGTTGGAGATTGTCTTCGGATCTGCGCAATTGTATCGTAATTCAAGAATTCCTGATGTATTCACAACAAAGATTTATTAAGGGTCGAGTTTTAGATCCTGTATCCGAAGGTTTTAGCGACGCAATACTTCCAGTCGTATCTAGAAGAGCAAGATTTGTTGGTCTCGATTACGACGCACACGAACGTTACATATATTATAGTGACGTTTTGCAGGATGTTATATATAGGGTATTGTTCACTTTCGTACATAATTTAATTTTTAATAATTTTGACAAATTACCTAGCAAAAATCGAATGTGCAGGTACACCAAAATGGCACGGGTCGCGAGATTGTACTGGCTAGTCAAAATGAGGGCGTCGAGGGTCTGGCCGTTGATTGGGCAGCCAAAAACCTTTATTATATAGACTCTCGAAAAGGTACTCTAAATGTTTTGAGTACACGTAATGTCACATATAGAAGAACGCTTTTGAAAAATCTTAAGCGGCCTAGAGCTATTGTTATTCATCCCAACCAAGGATTCATTTTCTTCTCGGAATGGGACAGGCCGGCGAATATTAGTCGAGCTCACGCTGATGGATCGAATCTTATTGTTTTTAAGAATTTGACTCTAGGATGGCCCAATGGATTGGCCATTGATTTTAGTAAGGACAGACTTTACTGGTATGTAGCACATTTTTAATGTAACGTTTTCGAAAATTTAAAATTTTTCTCTAGTTTAATCTTTCTAAAGTAAATTTTATGCAGACATTTACATAAATCTATGAAAGTCTGGATAACTGTCAATTTATTTCAACAAATGTCTGCACAAGAATCCATTTATTTATTTATGTATTTATATTTATAGGTGCGACGCTTTACTAGATCACGTACAACATTCGAACCTAGATGGCACCGATGTACGAAATGTAAATTCACGGCTAATCCGTCATCCCTTCTCTATTGCTATTCACGAACAATGGATGTACATTACGGATTGGCGACTGGACGCCATCATTCGCATGCATAAAGAAACAGGAGAGCAAGAGACCATACTTGTTCGTGAACCTGCCACCAACCGACTTTATGGTGTTAAAGTTTACAGTCGAGAAGTCCAAAAACCTACTAACGAAAATCCTTGTGCAATTTCAAACGGAGGCTGTGAAAAGCTCTGTTTTGCAGTACCAAGCAATAATTCCAGTAGATACAACACACTTAAATTGACTAAAGTATGCGGTTGTCCTTACGGAGAGAAGTTACAGGAAGATGGTAAGTCTAATAATTTATAAAAATAATTATTTTGCATTTATCGTACATAATATTTGTTTTTAAAAAAAACCTTTAATACCTGTGTAGGAAGAACGTGTATGGAAGATCACCAACACGAACCACCACTCTTAGCCTGCCCGAACGCCTGGGACTTTACGTGCGCTAACCAACGTTGCGTACCCCAATCCTGGGTTTGTGATGGCGATGATGATTGCCTTGATAATAGTGATGAAATGCAGAACTGTACTAAACCAACTTGTAGCAGCAATGAGTTCCAGTGCAAGGCCGGTAGATGCATTCCTTTGAGTTTCCGTTGCGATGCTGAGAACGATTGTGGCGACTACAGTGACGAAACTGGTTGTCCTAATATAACATGCACAGCCAATCAATTTACTTGCGACAATAATAGGTTTGCAATAGCTCAACATTTTTCACAATTTTTAATTTAACAATTTTTGCTAAAAAATGTGAAATTTTATTTTAACTTTTTAGATGTATTCCAGCAAACTGGAAATGTGACTCAGAAAACGACTGTGGCGATAGTTCAGATGAAGGTGAATTTTGTGCAGCCAAAACGTGTTCATACTTCCAGTTTACATGCCCGCGCTCAGGCCACTGCATTCCTCAGTCTTGGGTTTGTGATGGTGATAATGACTGCTTTGATCAACAAGATGAAATGGATTGTCCACCTGTCACATGTTTAAGTACTCAGTTTACTTGTGCTGACCAGAAAATGTGCGTGCTTGAATCGTACAAATGCGATGGCATATCCGACTGTAATGATGGCTCTGACGAGGTAAATCTATAATCTATAATTTTCTAAATATATATAATTATTTTTAATAAATATATATATATCTATTTTTAGGTTGGCTGCCCATCGTTAGCGCCGGATCAGTGCAATGCAGATAAACAATTTCAGTGTGCCAGTTCAGGTATATGCATTCCAAAAAGTTGGTACTGTGACGGTACGCCTGATTGTCATGACAAATCTGACGAACCAGCAACTTGTGGCATTCTTGATTGTCAACCAGGCTATGTTAAGTGCCGCAACTCTCACTGCATCTTTAAAGCTTATATTTGTGATGGTAAAGATGACTGCGGCGATGGATCGGACGAAGATGCGAAACTTCACGCCTGTGCACCGCCACCCTTCAAGTGCGAGTCCCAGCAGTGGCAGTGTCCAAATGTGACAAATCAGTGTATAAATTTGACAAGTGTTTGCGATGGTAAGTTGAAATAAATGGCAAGAAATTGTAAAACTTTCATCGAGTTTGATAATTTCAATATGTACATAGTTATTTGAAATTTTAAAAACTGATTTAGAAAGCCTTTAACCAAATGAAGTGGTATTAAAAATATTTGTATTTTGCAGGTAAAATTGATTGTCCGCATGGAGGCGATGAAGGACCAGGTTGTGATCTGAACGAGTGCTCGGAATCGCATCACTATGGGCTCTGCAGTAATAACTGCACGCAAACACCTCTGGGAGCCTATTGCACTTGTCCTCTAGGTGAGGAATTGAGCGATGATAGTTTTACGTGCCATGACGTAAATGAATGCGACCCACCTGGAAGATGTTCTCAAAAATGCGTCAATATCAAACGTAGTTTTTATTGCAAATGTGTCGATGGATATACGCTTGAACCTGATAAACACACTTGTAAGGCCTTTAATCATAGTGCGGCCTTCCTTATCATCAGTAACCGACACACGATACTCGTTGCTGATCTACAAGATCAGGCATTAGAAAGAGTACCCACAAGCGTTGAGAATGTGGTCGCCACTGCGAGTAATATGCATAGTGGCACGATATTTTGGTCAGATATGAAGTTGAAGAAGATTTCAAGGCTCGATAAGGGCAGTTATCCACAGGTTTGTATTAGCTTTTTCATTCAGTAGTATTTTTGGGAAGAAATTGAAAACGTATTTTATTTTTGTTTCTTATGTAGGATGTTATATCAAGTGGTTTAGATCTTGTCGAAGGTTTGGCATATGATTGGATAGGACAAAATCTATACTGGCTTGACTCGAAATTAAATACGATTGAAGTCGCGAAAGAGAATGGAATGAATCGAATGGTTCTCGTCAAAGAAAATATTACTCAACCTCGAGGGATGTGCTTGGATCCAAGCCCAGGAGCACGCTGGCTTTTCTGGACTGATTGGGGTAAGATTGAAACTATTTTTAAAGGGCTTCTTAAAAAATCTTTAACTCTAAGCTGTTAGGACTAATATTAATTTTAAAATAAATAGGTGAAAATCCAAGGGTGGAGCGTATCGGCATGGATGGCAGTTCTCGGTCAGCCATTATTACTACCAAAATCTACTGGCCTAATGGTTTGGCATTAGATATTGCAACCAAACGAATATATTTTGCTGACAGCAAGCTTGATTTTATTGATACCTGCCTTTATGATGGTTCAGAACGTATTCAAGTTCTTGCAAGTTCGCATTATTTACTTCATCCTCACTCGCTGACTTTATTCGAGGATACAATGTACTGGACCGATCGACAACTTAATCGTGTCCTCTCGGCTCACAAGTTTAAAGGCATTAATCAGACAGTTGTTTCTCATGTTATCTCGCAACCATTATCTATCCATGTCCATCATCCGGTACTGCAACCAATCACGCCAAATCCTTGCGCAAATGCTTCCTGCACTCATTTGTGTCTTTTATCACCCAAAGCACCGCAAGGTTATAGTTGTAAGTGTCTTGTTGGATTTAAACAGTTGAGTGATGGAAGATGCATTGAAGAGGATACACCGTTCTTGATGGTACTACGAGGATCACAGGTAAAAAGTACATAGTAATTTTTTCTTGTATATTCTGAAAAATGAAAACAATTTTAAATGTATTTACAGATCGTCGATGTATCATTGACACCCGGAGATATTAAGAGTGGATATATAACACCAGTCGTTGGTATCGAAGGTGGTAAATGTATTGATTATGATAGGAAAGAACACATGGTATACTGGTTACAAGCCAAAGATAATGATGATGATAGTGAAAATAGTACTCTTTATAATATGCCTTATACTGGTGGAAATCGCACAGAATTCCCGAATCCCCTTGGTAAAATTCATAATTAATTTTAAGTTTTATTTAAAATTTTTGAAAAATTAGAAATTTAATCAATTTGTATAAATAGGTAACTCAGGAATCGTTGGTTCTCCATCCACATTTGTTATCGATTGGCTGGGTCGTAACGTCTTTATCGGTAATAAGGTTGCATCAAATATTGAAGTGATAAAAATTGATGGCGAAATTAAATACCGAACAATCGTTCTCGCCAATGACGGCAATAAAACTTCAGTTGCTAAGCCTAAGTCTATGTGCGTTGATCCGTTAGAGGGTCACGTATTCTGGGTCGACGAAGGTGGTTTCGGTGTTCCAATCAAAATTGGCCGAGTTAACACGGACGGTAGCAATCCAATAGTTCTCATCGAGTCCGAGCAGTGGCTGGAAGCAATTACTCTTGATATACCCAATAAGATTTTGTACTTCAGTACTCAATATTCAGGATATATTAAATGTATGACTACAGATGGTCAAGACGTTCGTACTATTTTATCTAACGCCAACAATCTTGCACATCCTAAAGCTCTTGCTGTACACGGATCCAGGTTTGTGACATACTTTAACTTTTATAGGATGTAATTTTTTAGTATTCTTACTTCGGAAAGTAAATTAATATCAAAACAATTTTTTTTAGACTATATTATTTGGATCCAGCTTACGAGAAGATTGAAAGAGTAGACTTGCCTGATGGCGACAATCCTGTTATAATTTTGCAAAACGATGCTGACTTAAAAACACTAACTATTTACAAGAAAAGATTGACTGACAATTCTCATCCGTGCTTAACAAATAATGGAGGCTGTGAACAGATTTGTTTACCAGCTCCTGGAGGAACTAGAGTTTGTGCATGCGGAGTTCAATACAGGAAAGTTGGAGAGACCAATTGCGAGCCGTATAAAACTTTCCTAGTTGTGACACAACTTGATGTGGCTCGTGGATATAGTTTAAAGGTCGATAAAAATATTTAAGAATTGTTTATTATATATTTTGATTATTTAAATAAATATTTTCCATAATTTTCTTAGGATGCTAAAGAAGCAATGGTACCGATCTCAGGACCTGGCCATCACATACTTCACGTGGATGTACACTATATGCAGAACTGGATTTATTGGGTTGAATTTAACCGGGGCACTTGGAATGGTATCTTTCGTATCAGACCGAACGGTACTGAACTGCAACATATCGTCAAGTCTGGCATTGGTTCTAACGGTATCCGTGGTCTAACTATTGACTGGATGGCAGGCAACATTTACTTTTCTAACGTTTTTCCGCATGACAATTACGTAGAGGTATGCCGTCTAGACGGTAGTCATCGCAAAGTCATAGTCAAGACAACTATCGATACACCACGAGAGCTTGCTGTAAATCCAATTCGCCGTATGCTCTATTGGATCGATTATGGACAATACCCACGCATTGGTAAAGCTTTCCTTGATGGTACTAACTGGAAGCCTATAGTAACATCTGGTATCAGTACACCACGAGATTTAACCATCGATTTTGCTACTCACGATGTATATTGGGTAGATTCGAAACTGGATACTATTCAGAAGGTTTCTTATTCAGGAAATAGGCAAATAATCAGGCGTAATCTACCTAATCCTATGGGTGTTGCTGTCTTTGGAGGTAAGTTTATCACGGAAACGTTTTTGTCAGTTTAACAAGTTAATTTACATAATTTTCTTAAGTAACATTTTAAATATTACTTTATTCGAGGTGATGTTTATTGGGTGGATCGTAATTTAGCGACTGTGTTTCGCGCAAGTAAATTACCAGGCAATGTAAGTCTGCCAACGCCTTTGCGAACCAATTTACCGAAATTGCGCGATATTGCTGTTTTCGACAAGAACGCTCAACCGCCAGATGATAGCAACCCTTGTGGACGCAGTAATGGCGATTGTAGTCAACTATGCTTTGCTTTTCCACGTGATAATACTATCCAGATGAAGTGCGATTGTGCTGTTGGTAAACTGTCGAATGACCAAAAGAGCTGCGAAAACGTCAATGAGTACCTTGTTTTTGCCACACGAACTGAAATTAGGTACACAAAATTAAATAATTGTACTTCTTAGATTATTAAAAATAGAAAGACAGAAATTAAAGTATTTCAATTAATTATGTATAATTAAGTAATACCAATTTTTTAACTTGCAACTAGAAAATTCAATATTTTAATTTTCTATAAAAAGAGTCTAGCCGGATAAGCATGTAATGTGTTTTTGTCATGAAAAAATATGACTGCGGCAAATTTCAGCCAAATGCAAGGAGCTGCCAATTTTACATGCTTATCCAGTTAGACTCTTTCAAAATGTCAGGAATATCATATTTTACACAAAAATAATTTTATTTATAATAGAGCAATAAATCTCGACCCGCGTGATACTGCACAACCTTTTAAACCAATCGGTAATTTAACAAATGTTGTGGGTGTGGACTTTGACTATGATGACAACCGTATATTTTTTACGCAAATTCGACCGTGGGCTAAAATTGCTTGGCTAGATTCAAACAACCCAGCTAAAAGCCAGATTACAACTGTTCTTGGTAAGAATATCAATCCCGAAGGTATCTCATACGACTGGACTCAGAAGAAAATTTATTGGACGGATTCTTCAAACAACAGTATATATGCTATGAATACTGACGGTTCAAATCTTGTTATGATTGCTAGAGTTGATAGACCTAGGGCCATTGTCGTAGACCCGTGCAATGGATCTTTATATTTTACTGATTGGGGACGATTTAGTACTTCTGGCAAAATTTTTAGGTAATTTTCGATAAATAAAGTAATAAAATTGTGAAAACTATTATTTTATATTTAACTATTATTTATATTAGCGTGATAATTTTAAATAATTTTTTTAATATTTTTAGAACCACTATGGCAGGATCACTAAAAAAAGCTATTATTGAAAAAGACTTATCGCAGCCAAGTGGTTTAGCAATTGATTACGAAGAACGGATGCTGTATTGGACTGATGCGATTAAAGAAAAAATAGAACGATCAGATCTGGAGGGTAATAATCGTGAGGTTCTCATTCCGGCCTCAATCTATCCATTCGCTATTACTGTTTTCCGTGAACATATTTATTGGACTGATCTTCAACTTCGCGGCGTTTACAGAGCTGATAAATATACTGGCAGTGATCGAATAGAATTAGGTAAATATTATAATAAATTAAAAAACTTATCTTTTCTGTCATTATATTTAAGTATCACAAATATTCATGTATAAAACATTTTTTTTATTTAACTCTATATTTATTTGCAATCTGTTGTTTTACAACAAGAACCAAATTTTTTATAATTAAATAATAACGTGTAGATGCTTCCCCACTATTCAGCACCGATACAAAATTTGTACATTTATTACATTTAGTATATACACTAAACTACCTGGAATTATATCCTATATCGTCTTAATCTTGTTACACTTGAATTTGATCTCAATAATTCAACCCCTAATTCATTTGGATGATGTTCTACAATATGTTCTTGTAGCTATATCAAAATAACTTTTTACTTCATCTTTGAAAGTGCACATATTTAACCCTTTGAAGTACACATTTTTCTATTGGCTACTTTTGCACGAAAAATCTTACTCATGGGTTCTTATGATCGCTGAATACGAATTTGCAAGTAAAATTTTTATTTTTATATTATAGGGAAACATCTTAGGTATCAGAAAAATTTGAAACCATCTATAAATAAAATAATTAAAAGTTTTATAAACAAAAATAGTTGGTAGAAAAGGTGGTTCAACGTACGTACCACCGTGCTTTAAAGGGTTAAATGTTTTCTTATTATATTGTTTGTAACACACCATGGTCCGTGTACTATTATTCTTAATCTTTTTTGGAGTTAATTTCTGCTTTGGATGGCTGATGATCTGGTCAAGAGACCGTTAAGCTTTTACTTATTATTTAAATAAATATGCACTCGCTTCTATTGACTTGTTTGTAAACTGAATATTGAGAGCCAATGTAAATATGGCTGTTCACGACGAAGTATAATTCCGAACTGATCTATTAAAATAAATGAATAAATAATAATAAATTATCTCTTTAGTGAAACGACTGGAAGATTCGCCTCGTGATCTTCATATCTACTCACCCGGAAGGCAGGAATGTAAAGTAAATCCATGCAACATCAAAAACGGCGGATGTGGTCAATCGTGCCACCCTGGTCCCAATGGTAGTGTCGAATGTAAATGCGATGATAATAGTCGACTTGTAAACGAAAATCGTATGTGTGTAACTAAAAATATTACCTGTGACTCGTCTAAATTTGCTTGTCGCAACGGCAAGTGCATCTCTAAGATGTGGGCTTGTGATGGAGACAGTGATTGCGGTGATGGTTCTGATGAAGACTCTAACTATTGCGGTTAGTTTTAAAGTTATATATATTTTTTTTTCTTAATTTCTGTTTTAATAACCCCAAAACTTTTAATTTATAAAATATTTAGAATTAACAGTATAAAAGTTATTAAAAAATCTTGTATTTAAATCAAACAGCATACCATTCATGCAGTACCAATGAATTCCGATGTAACAACGGCCGCTGTATATTCCGCTCATGGAAGTGTGACCACGAAGACGATTGCCAAGACGGATCAGATGAAGAAGGCTGCGTTTATCGCCCGTGCGCTGCAGGTGAATTTACTTGTGCCAACCAGCGGTGTATTCCCATGGCCCAAGTCTGTAATGGTGTCAATGACTGTAAAGATAATGTCACAAGCGACGAAACTCATGAACGATGTCCTAGGAACACCACCTGTCCGGTCAATCACCTCAAGTGTGAGAAAACTAACATCTGCGTCGAACCGTATTGGCTCTGTGATGGTGACAATGACTGCGGCGATAATAGTGATGAAAATCCGTTACACTGTTCGCAAAGAACTTGTCCTCAGAACAGCTTCCGTTGTCCCAATCATCGATGTATACCCGCCACTTGGTAATTTTTTACAACAATTTACAGATTACTTAAATTCAAATAAAACTTTTTAGTTTCTTTTTTTTAACTATATGTATGAGAAAAACGTGATGTATAATATATACATTTTTTATACAGGTATTGTGACGGAGATGATGATTGCCTTGACGGAAGCGATGAGCCACCAGAATATTGTCATTCTGAAGGCAGAACTTGTTTTGGAGATCTGTTTACATGTGACAATGGACATTGCATTCCTAGGATATATATTTGTGATGGTGATAATGATTGTCTAGATAATTCTGATGAAGATGAACGTCATCAATGCAGTAAGGCTCACTATACCTTAAAAATTAGTAGATTTAATATACATTTTAAATTTTAATACATGCATTTTGTTAACAGATGACCGTAAGTGCGATGAAGAAACTGAATTCACGTGTGTTGCGAACAAAGCGTGGAACCGCGCTCAGTGCATCCCACAGAAATGGTTGTGCGATGGCGATCCTGACTGCGTTGATGGGGCTGATGAAAATACAACCCTTCACAATTGTCCCGAACCTGTTCCATGTTCTGAAAATCAATTTACCTGTGACAATGGTAGGTGCTTGAACCTCAGTTGGCGCTGTGATCACGACAATGATTGTGGAGATGGTTCAGATGAAGGCAAATTCTGCAATTCGCAGTACCAGCCGTGTCACGAAAACGAATTTACATGTCAAAACTTTAAATGCATCAGAAAGCAATTTCAATGTGATGGTCAAGATGATTGTGGCGATCACTCTGATGAAGTCGGATGCAGTAAGCTAATTTTTTAAATTTTATTTTAATAAAAGTGAAAAGGCTTTATAAAAAATATATTTTTTTAGCGCCAAAGGGTAAAAACATGACCTGTCAAAAAACAAATGAATTCCGCTGCACATCCGGACAGTGCATCGAACAGCAGTTAGTTTGTAATAAAGTTTTGGATTGTAATGACGGCAGTGATGAGCCAGCACACTGCAACGTAGATGAATGCGCACGCATTGAGCTGAATCAGTGCGGCCATCGTTGTGTAGATACACCAACTTCGTATTATTGTGAATGTAATCCTGGCTACAAACTGCTCGAAGATGGTAAAGCTTGTGCCGACATTGACGAATGTAGCGAGACTCCTTGGGTATGCAGTCAGCAATGCGAGAATACACCTGGAAGGTTCGTGTTTTTACCATATAGAATCTACTTTTTCTCTTAGATAATGAGTCAACAATTTTTTAATCAAATTACAGATATTATTGTAAGTGCAACGAAAAGTGGTATGACAGAGCACCAGATGAGCATACTTGCAAACGAAGAGATAAGATCAAACCCTGGATCATTTTTACAAATAAATACTACGTTAGAAATATGTCAACTGATGCGTCAGAATACAATATTATGCATCAAGACCTTATCAATGTCGTTGCTTTGGATGCCGACTACGCACAGGAAATGCTTTATTTCTGTGACGTTACCGCTAAAGCGATTTATAGAGCTGCAATAGCCGGAGGTCCTAAGGAAGCTATCATACGACACAATAGCTTAGGGCTCGAAGGTATTGCCATCGACTGGGTTGGTCGAAAACTTTATTGGCTTGACAGGCACTCCAAGCACTTAGATGTCTCTGAATTAAATGGTACCAACCGAAAGACTCTTCAGAGTGGAATTGCTGATCCTCGCGCGATTGTTGTTCATCCCGGCACTGGATATCTTTACTTCACCTCCTGGCATCTTCAAGCCTACATTGGTAAAATGGGTATGGACGGTACTAATTTGACCCGTATTCTGACTTGGAACGACGATATTGCTTGGCCAAATGCACTAACCATCGACTACATAACAGAGCGTCTATTTTTCGCCGATGCTCACTTGGATTATATCGCATTTACAGACCTTGAAGGTCATCACAGGCGCATTGTTCTTTCGGGCTCTTCCGTACCTCATGTTTTTGCTATAACTGTTTTTGACGATCACATTTACTGGACCGATTGGAATCTCAAGACCATCAGTCGTGCTGACAAGTTCTCCGGAGCTAATCTTACTGTTTTAAGGAATACGACGCATAGACCATATGACATTCACACCTACCATCCACTTCGTCAATTGCCTTACAATAATCCTTGTGCAAATAATAATGGTGGATGTTCTCATTTGTGTCTCATTGCTCCACCAGCAAGTTCTTATCTACTTGAAGGATATGGACAACCGGGTGTGACATCTTATAAATGCGCCTGTCCAAACCAATATATTCTTGATATTGATGGCAAAACTTGCATTGCAAATTGCACATCTGGTCAACATCGTTGCGGATCACCTGACGAGAAATGTATTCCATGGTTTTGGAAGTAAGTTTATTTTTACTTCACTGTTTTATCTAATAAAGAAAAAATAATAAATCTACATTTACTACCCAGTTGAAAAAATAAGCCGGATTTAGTCTGATTTCACGCGGATTCAGACTGAATTCACATGGAATCCACGTGGAATCAGACTGAATCCAACTGATTTTTTCACCTGGGTAAAAACTATTTAAAATATTCCTATAATCAATTCTTTAAAAACTATTTAAAATATTCCTGTAATAAATTGTTTCACCTTTAAAGGACGGGAAAGCCAATATATTGGCGCAACTCGTGATCGACACTTTACCCATGATCAATCCATTAAAGATACCTTTTTTATGCATTTTTTACATTGCAAATGCGACCCCAATCCCCGTTCTCTAAAGGTTAAAAACTATTTAAAATATTCCTATAATCAATTCTTTAAGATCCTTGTTAATTCTTTCCAGGTGTGATGGTGAAAAAGACTGTAAAGACGGTTCAGATGAGTTGTTGAATTGCTCAGCTGATCGAGTGTGTAGACCAGGAGTCTTCCAGTGCACAAACAAGAATTGTGTGCCAACAATTACAGTATGCGATGGTACTGATGATTGCGGAGATAAAAGTGATGAGAGTAATTGTAGCCTTGAGTGTCCTGAGCTTGAATTCAAATGTAATAGTACCGGTCGATGCATCCACGATTCTTGGAAGTGTGATAATGATGCTGATTGTAAAGATGGAAGCGATGAAGATCCCACTATTTGTCGTGAGTTATTTTATCTTAATTTGTCAATGACAGATAAATTAATATATATATATATATATATATAAAGGCTGTGTCTATTCGCACCATATCCACGTAATTTACGTGTCAATATAGTATGTTAATATAGTGTATTATTTAGT
>JAWWEM010021302.1:0-20013 GCA_035582935.1 Ormyrus thymus | reverse complement strand
CTTAAACTCGCGCTCGCCCACTTTTCAGCCGCAACTATCGACATCCGCGACTTCGGCTCTAAAAGTCACGCGGAGAGCCAGAATCGCGAGGCTTTTTTCTCACAAGGCACTTTCCACGGGGGTCCCATAACGACGTACCGTAACAATCGCTCCTCGATTTTCTCGGGAAAACGATCCCACGCCGCACAATGAGCGCTGCGTCGTCGTCGTCGTCGGTGTGTGTCTTTGGCGATATCGGCCGTGTCTCTGGCTGAGTCGCTGCGAAGTTTCGGGCGGAAGCTCGCTGGAGCCAGGCTCTCGCCGCGATTTGCACATGCACACACGGAACTGTATTTAGGCTTCGCCTCGAGCCGCTCTCCGGTGAATCAGTGCGAAAGGACAACAAACGCCGGTGACATCTCCGTGCGAATTCGCGCACTTGCGCCTGCCGCCGCGCCGAGGAATCGCGAATCGGTATAATGTGTTTGCTTCGAGTTTTCCATTGCTGTTTCTTCGAGAGATTTAAGATAAGTTTCAATCTTGAATGTAGTACGAAGTTTATTGGATTAAGAAATTTAATGATATATATAAAAAGAACGCTTGCTGATTTAAATTAAATGAAATTTCAATTGGACGTCGCTGTTACAAAAAATATAAGATAAATTGGGTCAAAGATTACAAGTATTATGCAAAAATATTTGATGAATTCGTTGAATTTTAACTGAAAAAATAATGTTCTATAATATAACCACGGTGATTGAAAAACTTTTTTTTGTCTCATTAATTAAAGTAAAAGACATTTTCAACATTTTTATTTCAATTTTATATCCAATTAATAATAAAATAATAAATTATCTGTATATATTTATTTTAATATGATTATTTTGCCATTGCGGCATTGCATTAATTTGTATTTATACCGTCTGTCCATCGTCGGGTCGGACGTCGAGTCGTCGGTACATATTTTGATTTTCTGACATTCCTAGTTTTACCTCCAGATTGCACCACGTGTTTTGTTGAATCGCGCCACCAGCTGATGCTTATGCGTAATAGTATAGTAAACTGTAGGCAGTGTAGGCTGGTATGGTGTTTTTACGCGAGATAATGTTGACAACGAATAAAGTATTATAATTTTATATTATTCTATTTTAATATTCCAGTTTAAAGAACCAGAAGTTAAAAACAATACTACAAAATGTCTGAACGAAAAGTATTAAACGTAAGTACAAAGTTTCCTTTTTAAAAACGGTTTTACAGTTACTTTGAGGTTATATTAGAAATTGATAAATTAAAACTTACTTATTAAATTAATTATTTTATTACATCTGTTTTTTAGAAATACTATCCGCCAGATTTCGATCCGTCAAAGATTCCGCGCATGAAATTAGCGCGGAACCGACAATACACAGTTCGTTTAATGGCTCCATTTAACATGAGGTGTAAAACTTGTGGAGAATATATTTACAAAGGCAAGAAGTTCAATGCAAGAAAGGAGGACGTGGAAGGCGACACATATTTAGGAATTCGTATATATAGATTTTATATAAAGTGCACAAGATGCCTTCAAGAAATATCTTTTAAAACTGATCCAAAAAATACAGATTATGAAATTGAAGCAGGTGCTACAAGAAATTTCATGGCATTAAAATTGGCAGAGGAGCAAGCAAAGAGAGAAGAGGATGAAGAGAAGGAAGAGGAAGCTACAAATCCAATGAAACTACTTGAAAAGAGAACACAGCAATCAAAGCAAGAGCTAGAATTGTTGGAGTCCCTCGAAGAATTGAAAGACTTAAATCGCAGACAGCAAACTATAAATTATGACCAAATGCTTGAACAATATGATACAACTGCTCAAAAGATAAGAACAGAAAAAGAACAAGAAGAGTATGACGAACAACTTGTTAAAGAGTTATTTAAAAATAAAAAGAAACTAGTAGGAAAAGTATTAGAAGAAATTGTTGAAGACGTTGAAGATAATAGTGACCCAGTGGAACCTCCGACAAAGATTCAAAAAGTATCAGCTACATCTTCTTCATCAGCACCATCTTCAGTAACAACCTCTAAACCAAATTTAAGTATAGCAGATAAAAGAAAAAAGTTTGGTATTAGTCTTAAGTCTGTAAGTTCTACTAGTACTTCTTCTAATAATGAAACAAATAATGTACAAAATAGTGAACTTGACAAATCTGATAATGTAAGCAATAAAAGCAATAATGAAGAAAATGTACAAAACAGTAAAACTAGTAATAGGAGTAGTAGTAGTAGTAGTAATAAGCCAAGTGGACTTTCATTATTAGGAGCATACTCAGGAAGCAGTGATGAAAGTGATTGATACTTATAAATAATATATTTAATCTTAACAATTAATTATAAAATAAGTACATAATTTTATTTATAACATTATTTTACAAAATAAATTTATCTTATAAATATTGCATTTAGAAAACTAGTTATCTTCATTTGTATCTAAAAATAGGTATCTCCAAAAGATGGCATTGTACAAAATCATATTGTACAAGTTATAACGTACAAAAATTTGCATTTTTTTTTATCAATGGTGAAAAAGTAGTTACAGAGGTTTTTGTCTCTGTGCTGTTTTGGAATACTTTACTAATTACAGCTTTGAAATAAATGTCAGACAATAGTGAAGTTCCTTACAGGAAGCTGAACCCTCTGATCCTAAAACAGAAAGATAAGTATTTATGAGAATAGATTGACAAGTTCGTCACAAGACTAAACAAGGTCTGCAGGCAAAGGGTAGGCACTCGTGTAAGGAACCTCAAAGAAAGCTTAAAATTAAAGCGCAGAGTACCCAACCTGTAGACAGACCCTGTTTATACTAAAATAACAATAGGCTAAAATTTCAAATTGATCACTCCAGATTTTATTTGCACAAAAATTCGGGCACCCCTTGACGATCGAGCCAAGTTACGATTTATACATTTTATTGGAACAATAATAGTGTTGCGAATCCTGCGAGCGTTTCGCATTGCGCAGCGTTGATTTTTTCCCCGACTGTCGATTCGAGCTTACATCCGACAACAAAGACCTCCTCCTCGCCGGTCGATTACGATTGAAACTGTCGTTGCTACTGCTGCTAGTAAGGAATCGCTTTACGATCCACCTATAAATCGGAAAGCTCGTCCTCTTTTCCTTGGGCTTCCTCTCGGTCTCCGAGTGCCTCTTGTGCTCCCTGTTACAGTGGTGCTTCTTGCACGACGGGCCGGCCCTGTGCTTGGACCGGGCGGAGGGATCGCGGGCCTCGAAGTACTCGGACGACGCGCTTTTCAGTTTTACGTACCGTTGCGCCTGCTGGCCCTCCTTCAACGCCAGTTCCAGCTTCGCGATTCGGTTCTCCAGCCGGGTGCGCTGCTCCTGCAAGGACGCCTCTTGCCTCTCCATCTGCTTGACGAGCTGCTCCAGCTTCAGGATCTGCATCTCCTTGTTTTCTAGGGCCGAGTACAGCTCCTGAAACTCTTCGCTGGTGCACATTGGGCCTGGCATTGCCTGTATTAAATTAACCTTCCGGTATTAAATGTAAATATTTTTCTTCGCTTTTTATGCTCTTTTAAAAATGAAGAAAAGTAAAAGAAATGACGTACTTTTCAATGACGCGTAAAGTACGCAAGCGGTAAAAATTCTCTTGAATACGAACCGTCATGAACTGGAGCTCGGTAGGATCTTTGTGATGCAGCAGCTGCTGCATCTCTAATCGGACCTTCAGGTCCTGGTCCTGGTTGCGGACGTATCTCTTGTAGTGCTCGAGCTTGAGCTGGAGCTGCGTGCAGGTCTTCTCGAGCTCCGCGTTCTGCTGGAGCGTCTCGGAGAGGGTCGAGCGGACGTCGGTCAGCTGCTGCTGGAGCTGCATGATCTGTGCGCCGTAGTTGGCTCGCGTGCCGTCCTTCTGCATTTGCGTCTGGAGGCGGCTCATGTCCGACATCTTTTTCTCCAGGTGCTCCGACTTCTGCTGCCTGAAATCGTGCCGAGTTTTTGAGGTTGTAAGCTGGAGAGCCCGAGAGCCTGCTTACATTCGCTTGTAGTTCTTTTGCAGCTGGCAGAATTGACTGGTAAGGGTTTGCAGCTCGGTTGATTTTTTCACCAGCTCGGCATTCAGCTTTGCCTCGTCCTGGAAGGTTTTTTGATAGTTGAGAATTCTAGAGGGGGTCAGAAGGGTTTGCATTGGTACCTGCTCGTTTACGCCCGATATGATATCGTCTTTTTCGCGTTGTAATGTTTGAATGAGCTCTTCTTTTTCAGCCAAGAGTCGTTGAGTATCTTTCAGGTCATTGAATAGTTGGATTTCATAGTCGGTGTGATGATCGTCTGAAAATACGTATTTCTGGGGTTATTCAATTTTTTAACGAATGTTTTAAATTTTGAGTTACAATTATTTACCCGAAATAATATTATCTGTATTTCTCTTTTCCTGCACCACAAGTAGTTCCTTACACTTTTCTTCCAATTTAGCATATTTCGCTTCCCATTCTTGCACTTTCAGTTCGTACTCTTTCTGTTTAAGTTCTTTAAGTTCCTGTCTGATTTTCAAAATTGATTTCTATTTTTAAAAATGAATCTATCCTACTTAAGCAATTAATTTTCATAATATTGAAAATGTACCTCTTCTTTTTCTCGTCCTCTACAAGTTTTTTCGTTGCCTCCAATTTCTTTTCATAATCCTTTATTTTCTCTCGCAACTCGTTGTCTTTGATTTCTAACTCCGTACTGAGCCTTGAAACCCTAAAAAATTTGAAATAAAATTCAGTGAAAATGTTATTTGGAATAACGTCCGAGAGGCCGCAAAAAGCAATGCAGACTTTTGATATTCTGAAAACTTAAAAAAAAACGTGTAAAATAATCGCGTCTGCCCGTCCGCTCGTTCGTACGCAAATATTCAATAAATTTCAATTCAACGAAAAAGCGGAACCGTTTCTCGAACAAACACGCCGAGTTTTCGCAAGCTCTCGCCAAAGAGGGGGGGGACTACAATAAGCCGAGAGCAAAAGTTAATGACCTGGCGTCGACGCTCTCCTTCTGCTTGTGGAGGGTGATCTCGCTGTTCTTCTGCCACTTGGCCAGTTCCCGGGTCTTCTCCTGAAGGCTGATCTCCTTCTGCTTGATCTGCGCCTCCAGCTGTTTCACTTGGTCCTGGGCGGCGCGCAGCTTGCCCTCCGCGGCCTGCAGCTGAGTGTCCTGCTCCCTGACCTTCGATCGAGTTTTCAGCAGCTTGTCGTGCTCCGAGCGAAGCTCTCTGGCCAGCTCCTCGCTGTTCTCCTTGCTGTCTGTGTTTCAACGCGAGTGCAACGTGTATAAATTTTTTTCTTTCTTTCCTTTATTCGTTGGAGTCGAAACGAACGACTATGTACCGGTCTCCTCTTGAGCTTGGGCGTGCTGCCTCTCCTGGCGGTAAAGCCGATTCTCCCGCCACAAGTTGGTGGCCTGCGTTATCAGATCGCCTATGACGTGCATCTGCTCCAGGTGCATCGTCCCGAGACGATCGACGGACTCTGCGTGCTCCTCCTTGTACGACTGCAGTTTGTCTCCTCTTCCGCTGCGGTCAGACCAACGGAACTCTTAAATTGACTTGACCAAGCACGGTGTAGTATAGCTCTGCAGTTTAATTCTACTTAAAAGAAGACGTGCACTTTCAGCGCGCTACGAAAGATTGCCGGGGCGGGCGGGTTTGCCACCCGCCGACGACCGACTATAGCCGCCGCTGCAAAGCGAGGCGAGGGACCGTAAAAGGAAACTGACCAGGAGCCGTCCTGCGCGGCGACCCACTCGATGAGCTCGCTGTGCTTCTCGAGCGCCTTGCTGCAGAACTCGTAAGTGTTCTGGCAGATGGGCTTGAGGCTCGCCTCGAGCTGGGTGACGAAGTCGTCGGTCGGGCCCATGCCGTCGTTCTCCGAGCCGCCCTCCAGGATCCTGCCCCGAGCGGACAGCGAGAGCGGCAGCAGCTCCTCGATCTTGCCCGGGTCCTTGCCGCCCGAGGCCAGGATCTTCTCCCTCAGGTGGAACAGCTCCTCGTACGTGGAGACGGACGATTTCTGGGAAAGAGGAGGGCCGGTCATTCGGAACGGCCGGCGGGTGGAGGGGGAGGGGGACGCGCTCACCTGCTTGTCCTCGATGTCCTTCTTCAGGCTCATGTAGCGCTTCTTCTTCGTGATGAACTGGTTCTCGAGGACGCGCTTCTGGCTGCCCATGAAGTTCATGGAGATGGAGCCCCTGACGGAGCTCGCCCTCGAGGTAGGATGCTTGCTCTGGCTCTTGGGCGGCTTCTTCGTCGGAGAGGCCAAGTCGTCGGGGACCTTCGTCTCCGCCGGGTGGTGCTCGGACTTCTCCGAGGCGACGGTCGACGTGTCGTCGTGTCCTGTCTGAGTAGGCAGATTCTTAATCTGTTAGCGGACATTGCTTTCTTATTTTATTGGAGTTTTGGAGAAGGTTAGGTAAGCTTTCGCTCGGCTTTTAAGGTTATTGAAGACACTATGAAGGTAAATAAAAGAGTGAAAGTGCGCAGTGCCAAGGGCATTTTGAAATATTCACCTTCAACCACTGGAGAATTGTCGAGTGACACTTGCTCAAAAGCTTGTACTCACCGTTGAAGGAGTATTCCTGGGTCCGTGTTTTGGAATTTTACTCTTATTAACAGGTGCACTCGGTATAGGTCTTCTCGGCGACCTTCTTTCGGCGACACGACTATCCCCCGACGGTTTGCCTAAAATTTACCATTCAACAGGACCATTTTAGCCTCTCAAACTCTACTTTACAAGGCTGAGAAGCAGATTTCCGACTCACTCATAATGTCGGAGTTGGGCGAATGCACTCTCGAAATCGACATTATTTAACTACGGTACCAAATCCCTGGCGGTAGCATGATTTCGCAAAATTTTGAGTTGCTTTACGTTTTTTATTGCCTGGCCCGTACAGGCTGTTTTTTTTTCTTTTCTTAACCGCCAACCTCTCGATTCCTCTTGGCTGGCGAAACATGCGACGGCCGCAGAAGAGAAGCACTTCACGACGAATCGGAATTCGCGCAAGATCTTTAGATTCCCGTGCGGCCTTTGATCAATTTATCCGGCAATTCAGCGTGCGCCTGCAGTAGCATTTATTTAGATTTAGTGTTTATTCTACATTGTTTATTGGCTAGCCAATTGATATGATATATTTTTGTATTTATAATATAAGGTAAAATCAATACTCGTGGAAGATATCTCTGTGGTTTCCTTCTTTTAATTGCAGAGAAAAACCGATCGAGTAATTTTTGTTTTAGTGTAATCTTTGCCTACTAATTTAAAGGCTTCTCTAATTCGATGAAAAATACCGCATCAGATTGTTAATAATTAGCAATTTGGTAGGGCCTGAATTGCCGCGACTCTGCTCAGTCTTTCCAGCTTACACTTTTATAAAGGCAAACTGTAAAGTGTGCACAAGTCGAGCGCTATAAATAGCATGACGCTGCTCAATAATTAAAACGAGTCCGACGCGTGAGAAAACAACGCCAAAACGCCGGACGATTCAACCTGTTCGGCTACAAAGCACACCGCGACGAGCTTCATTTACCGCCATTCCCTGTGATTGTAACCCAAATACCTTATTTACGCGCTCGATAGCGACTCCGCCCGTTAATAAATCTCAGGCATTCCCGATCGAGTTATATTTAAAGCCACGCTCGTCTTAGCCACGCCGATGAAAGATGACGCGCTTCGATCGAGGAATCCGGGGCCGGAGAATTATGGATCGAAAGGAGGCGTTCGATCCGCTCGCGACGCCGGTCCGCGTAAACGTCGGAGCGGCGCTCGTCGCTCGCAAGCTACAGCCCTGGTAAAGAAGTCGGGCTGCTTTAGTCGACCGGAAGCCGGCCACATGGGTGGAGGTTTTTAAAACTTTTCAGACTGCGCGCGACTAAAATTAGTCGTCGCGCGATCGCCCGACGCCTGATCTTCACGGCCAAGAGTCGGCTGCTCTCCCGCGGCGTTTTCTGTACGAGTTTCTTTGCGAACGAGGCGCCTCTTCCGCTGCGCATTACGGCAGTGACGCTTTTCGTGATATTGTGACTTGCAGGATGGCGATGGAAGGCAGATGTTGCCGTTTTGACGGTTTAAATTTCTTAAAGATATATGTGTCGAACGTTAGCGGGGATCTTGAAGGGTGGATAAACTTTTCGACGGGACTGCGTGCTTTGATTGTTCGTCAATCGTAATAAACTATTTTTAGAAAACGTTTAGGAGTGCAGACTAAACGGACTTGGTCGCTTTTCTATGTATTTTCGAGCATTTCTATATCTTGAACACTCTGATGAATTTTGATTTATCGTGTTTTGTTTGGAACTCGAGTCGCGAAACTGAACAATTTATATGCCCTTAATTCGTTTATTTAATTTTTGAGAATCTGAACCTAAAACAATTATTTAAACAATTCAGTTAATCTATGAAAACTTTTTCAATTTTCAAAATGTTCTCAAAGACGGGACACGTTAAAACGGCGAAGTACCTTTTGCTAATATTTCTGGTCGCGAGTGCCGTAAGCGACAATTGCAAAATCCCTTGGATAGAAACCGGCCACGAAATTGCCGAGTCGCAGTATGCCATTCACTTGTCGATAGTCAACACCACCGGGGACTTGCTCACCTATTTCCCAAATACGTATTACGACGGTAAGTTAAACAAAGTATCTAATAAACCTCTGCGCGAGAGTGCAATCTCATTGAAACGAAGCGCCGCTTTCAGTCACGATAAGGTCAAAGTTGAAGAACCACACGTTCACGCAGTTCTATTTCACGATATCGAATACGAACAAAAAAATGAGCTACGGCTCTCTCGAATTGCGGGAGAAAGAATTGTCCATGTTCCACAATGGACCCTACTGCATCAACAGAATCATCGACGGGCCAATTTCCCTCGCTAAATTGAGTTTAAAGATTGGCTGGCAGAGTCCACCGGTGAACAGCGGCTGTATGGTATTGAGGTAAATATTTGCAGCCGCGCTTTACATTAATCTCGTTATTCTGTGTAAACGCTCCATTTTCATTATCTAACGTCCACCGCAATGCTCTGTTATAATTATAATGTATGACTATGCTTTTATTTATAAGCTTAAAAAAATGTAACAAGTATAAGCGAATTCAACTGTCCTTTTTATCATGAACAAATCGCATTAAAGCTTCTTCTTGTATTGATTTTTGAGAGGAATATAATCGATTTATCAACTTAAACGCTGAATTAAAAATTTGAATTTTTAGAGCAGTAGTGAAAGAGACCGACTTGCGATATCACACGGCGAACGTAACAGTTTGCCAAGACCCCAGAGTCGAGCTGGACGATCCAGGGGAGATTTTAAGAAACTGCTGCGCCTGCCAGGAGGGCAAGTACGAGCTGGTCTTCGAGGGGCTCTGGTCCAGGTACACGCATCCGAAAGTAAATGAGTTTCATCCAGCCTCGACCGATCGAGATCCAAGCGAGGAGTATACATTTTCCCTGCTTTCCAGTCCTTCCCGAGGAGAGAATGGCTGGCTGTCTTTCCGACTATAATCGGAGCCTCCCACAGACACGACTACGAGTTTTGGACGCCTTACAGCAACGCCAGCGACGGTATGAAACAGTTCGCCGAGAACGGCTACACCGTGGATCTGGAATTAGAGCTGAAGGCCAATGTAAGTCTTTCTATTATCGCGTCGCTCGAATGAAACTGTTGAACGAATGAAATCCCTTCTTTCGACAGAAAAACAATATAGGCACGTTCATAAAATTTCGAGGGGTCAATTTTCAAAATAAGACTAGACAGTCCTACGCTTACGTGAGAGTAAGCAGAGACAAGCACGTGGTATCCTTGGTTTCTAGAATTGGTAACTACTAAATCTTTCTTTCAAATTCTTTATTCGCACTTGAAATGAATGTCCGCTTGTAGATCCATCGCCGGACTGGTTCATCGGCATAAATTCTCTAGAACTGTGCCGGCCTGATTGTTCCTGGGCAAAAAGTAAAGTTTTGAACCTCTATCCTTTCGACGTAGGAGTCAGAAACGGCACAGTGTACGAGGTAATTACACTTTTAGGAGCTCATATTTCTTTTAAGAGTCACAATCTTTCGCGACGTGGAATATTACATTGACATTGAACTTGATCGAATTAAAAATTTTTCGAATCCACTTGCTTGCGACAGGATCTAATCGAATTCACGGATCCTCCAGGAATGATAGAGAGGTTGAACATGACTTACCCTCCGCCGATAGATGGCACAGAGTCACCGTTTTACGATAAAAGCAACAATACGCACGACGTTCGACCCCTCGCGAGAATTACTCTAAATCTCCTGCAAGGCTCTGAGAAACAGTGCCAATCCATCGTCGTGGAACAAGGTGTCGTTTACGCTCTCCTGTACTCTCAAAAACCGAAAATTTCAGCATAAATTTTAAGTCAATAATTGAATAGACTCTTACGCTTCCAGAATGCGTCTCCGAATGGAGTGCGTGGGGCGACTGTTCGGTAAAGTGCGGCAGGGGCATAAAAAGCAGAAATCGCACCTACGTAAGGCCCTACGACGAGGAAAGCTGCTCGGAACCGCTGACCGAACACTTCACCTGCTCCGGCGTCTTCGCCTCCTGGTAAGCACGCTTAACCGTCGCCGAGGCCTGTAGTTGAAAATCCCTCGCGAAAAGGCAATTTAACTCCTCAGCGAGAAGGAGGTGACGAAGCAAAACTGCCTCGTGACCGACTGGGGCGACTGGTCGCAGTGCCAGAGCATGTGCGGCTTCGAGAACAGGCAGCGCTTCCGCACCTTCCAGTGGGCCGTCAACGCCGACAAGTGCAAGCAGAAGTTCGGGAATATCATACTGGAGGAGAGGATGGACTGCGGCAACCCGCCCTGTCCCGACAACGTCAGGGTCAGTCGGCTGCGTCGTGAATCTTTCGACGGATTCCCGGCAGCTTTTCGTTCCGTCATGCATCTCGCTGCTTTCAGATCTGCGACGAGGACCGATACAACCCTTGGCTGGAGTGGACTCCTTGCTCCGTGACGCAGGGCAATGGGAACAGGGTTCGATACAGAACCGTCAAGGTGCGCGAGCAGTGCGGCTTGATCGTTCGATCTTGCGAGTTCGATCGGGCTCGGTTTTAACGCAATTCTCATTACGGCGAAAAATGTTTCAGGAGCTTCTGAAGAGGGTCGTGAAGGGAAACGACACGGACTACGGGAACAGCATATGCTTGTACCAGTCCGAGGACTGCACGGGAGAGGAGATTTTCACAGTTGAAGAGCCGGTCTCGAAATTGGACGAGCGACTGCCGGCGAAAGCTTTTGAAATACCAGCGACCACCGACGAGACGGAAAAGGGAGAGAGGCCAGGTGAACGATGGATTATTAAACTGTCCTGCGGGGAAAAGAGTCTCGTTTTAAACAGCACTGCGCGACGCACGACATTCCGTGACCTCTCTCATTTTTAGCTTACTGCCTCCTGCCGGCGGACGAGGGAGAATGCTCGGACAACAGCCACGACAACTCGCACAAATATTATTACAATGGCGACCAGCAGAAGTGCATGCTCTTCAAGTACTCCGGATGCAGGGGAAACAGAAACCGATTTAACGATCTGAGCTCGTGCACCGAAGCTTGCGTGATTCACGGTAATCTTAATTGTCGAGGTGGCTCGTTGTCGCAGAGAATCGAGGTCATCGACTCTTGATTTTTAGGTGCTCGAGTCGATTGCGAGTTGGATAAGTGGACGGAATGGACCACCTGTAGGCACTGCCGCGATATTCGAACGAGAGAAAGGAGAATTAAGGTAAAAATATAATGTTTTTATAAAACAAATATTTTGCCTGCCATACGATGACGATGGATTTTTTGTTGCACAGGTTTATCCTCAAAATGGCGGAAGACCGTGCAGGGATTATACTCAAAGAGTTCACAAACAAGAATGCAGTAAAGTGCTTAAGAACTGCAAGGAATAAAAATTCTCGTAGCTTTTAACAGTTAATTTCTTCCTGTCGAAAATTCTTGTCTGCAAATGTTTACAAAACTATCGAATTTTGTAGGTACTATAACAAGGGAAGTAGCCCGCGATTTATATTATCGATTTTCTTGATTTTGCAATACGCTGCATTACATTAAAAAATTGTGTGGTCCAATGGAATTTTAAAAAATATTCGTCAAACGTTCTATTAATCGACTCGTGAAGTTGGCATTATCTTTGGAGTTGTGCAAGAAGCTAAACTTTAAAATAAATCAAAGTTACTTTGAAAATAGTTGCAATGGAAACTACTGATAAAGCACAACTTCTTTATCGGTGGTTTTCACTTCTTAAATCGGCGAATCAGTTCGTGCAAACATATATGAAAAAATGACGTGTCTAATATTTTTTTATGTACTATTACTGCCTATTGCAAAGTCAATAAAGTTTACCTCAATTTTTTAGATTCTCTTTGCATAATGTACGTATTGAGTTTTACATTACAGTAAAATATTCATGAGCAAACATTTAATTATTTGATAATATAATAATATCATTTTTAACTTAAAAATTGGCTTAAAATTAACTAAAAACTTGTCAACGATTCTACCACAGCTCGAAATTGTCAATAAAAACGTAAAAAGAAAAATAAATAAAACTATACAAATAATCTTTACCCGCGGAGCGCATCGAAATGACCGATTTCGTATTTACAATTGCTAATAAGCAAATATTGTCGCTCGGCCGCAAATTATTCCAGTAACAAGGAAATTGGCGTGGATTTGTCGCGGGCAACGCACACCTAAATGTGGTCGCGACGCTCGCGATGCGCAGCGTTGCCTGCAGCTTCCGGTCATCACGCCGGCCTTCCGCCCGCGTTGAATTTGACCTAATAGCTTGGTCAACGCGAAGCCTTGCCATTTCCCATTGTTTTCTTTATTTTCACCGTTGCGCCGCCGCGTGAAAATATTATATGAGATCTCATATGAGATCTCAGTAGGTAAGATCTCATGTAGATCTCACGTAGATCTTATAACGATTTTCAGACATGATCTCATTGAGATCTTATGTATGAATCTAATACGAATCTCATATGTAAATCTCATTGAGATCTCATCGTTTAATTATATTGTTCATCTAGATATAGTATTGTGCGCTTTTTCAGAAAGTTAAGAAGAATCATTCGGCCATATGAGAGGAATCTTGTAATCCAGATTTATATTATAATTAATTTTTGCGTAGAACTTGGCAAAATAGAAAAAATAATTTATATACTTGGCTGTTGAAAAAAATAAAGCAAAAAAACTGCCCATATTGCAATTTCGAAAGTGAGCTTTGACTTATTAATCCGAAAAAACGACAAGGATTCCCAAAGAGCGGACTCTCATTCATTCGAAAGGTCGACCTTCTCCCACGCAAATACGAGATATTGAGTCGGTCGCTCAAGATTACACTTTTCACGCGCAGCCCTTCACCCCGCACGCCAATCCACGCCGCGTCCCTTGCGTCGATCCGCGCTGCAATATTGCAGTTCGCGCGAGGGATTTGCCCGATCCGCGAGTGTGCAGGAGCTGTAAATGGCTTTTAATCTCGCGCGCGGCGCATAAAAGAGGTTCATTTGACCGGCCGCCGCGTTTGCCCCTTCGCCTAAAGCTTCCATTCTTCGCTTTCGGTTTTTGTTGTTCCGCGAGCTTTTCGTCCGCTGGAAATTGGATTTTTGCGGGGATTTAAAGCCACTTCGTGTTTTCTTTAATTCGGACCTGCTTTTTACGGTTTCTTTTTTCTCCCGACGGTATAATATTATTAAAACAGCCTTCGGTATATAGTTCTGTGTAATTAAGGAGGAACTGATTGCTGATTCCATTTCTGCTTATTAAGGCTCTTTTCACGGAGGGTATTTAAATTGAGCTTTTAAAAGCTTTATACTTCTATCGATCTTCGCGTTTTAAAAAGGAAAATTGTTATTTGTAAAAGGACTATTATATGAAATACTAAATCTAAATATGGATTCTTAGGAATATAAAGACCTGAAATTATTTAAATGCGTATATAATACTGTGCAAATTCAAAGTAAAATAACTCCGCCGAATTATCAAAGATCTGCATTTCTCAAAAAGGGTTTGAATTTCTGACGGACTTCCTGAACAAGCACCCGACTTCCAAGTTAAACTTTAATAAATTAATTAAAATCTATAATGTTACTTTGAATATTTAGATCCACTGACCAAACCTGTAATTCACAATCACACCAACAACTCATTCCAATTTCCCTTCATTCCCCAGTCGCTCGCTTCTCCAAAGTACCGAGAAGCCCGCGACTATACATTTGCGATTATTTTCCAAGCAGTACAGAGCGCGTCCCCAGCCGTAAAAGAGTATACATATAACTCGGGGCGCAGCGGCGGGAAATGCACGCGGCGCGGGCTGATTTTCCAAGGGCCTTCCGAAGAAGCGGCGAGTCGGCTGCGGAGGACGGCGGGCCGATTACGCCGAGAGCGAGGCTGACAATTGCGCTAACGAGAGAGTCGTATAATACGTACACGCACACGCGCACGCGCGCAAACACAGAGCCGCCTTCCGTATTCAGCCCCCTCGGCCGTCTTATCGCGAGTGTCGAAACTGCCCTCGGCTGCGTACTCTGATTTATCAATTCGTTGCTTTTCCTGCAAATTGTTTGGTGCGCTTCGTAGATTTATACTAACAAGGTGTTTATTATAGAGTTGTACGATCAGGTGAGACAACTAATGGACGATAAATGCTGTAAATAATTGATATAAAGTCCGGAGATAAATTCTAATGAGAAAAACTAAGCGTACTCTATTACGTGTTATTTTGTTTAAATTACGCTGTATTTTCAATGTAAACATATCATCATAGTCCGCGTAAAGCTAAAATTAATAAAATTATTTGTTGCATTATATTCGAGTGTTTATTATTTTAGGAAAATGAGAGAAATGGCGGTTATATTTTTAGTAAATCATTTAGGGGAGACCCGGGCAAGATGGTCATAGCGGGCAAAACGGACACCCCCTATTATTTCTGGTATCGCTGTTACGAAAATTCGGAAATAAATCAAGTGTATTATATGTGTCATTAGCGTCAAAGTTTCAGCAGGTGCTCGCTGCTCGCGGCAATAACATCGCTTAGAAATCAAAAAATTGATTTTAGTCTGTGAACTTACGATGTTATCAAGGTAAAAAAGTGAACTTATTTTTTACACGGACGATGAAATTAATTCAAAAGTAGTATCAGGCTATAGTATTTATAATAGATATTTTACCAAAAAAAAGTCGTTTTATCCATTCCGGGCAAGACGCTCCGGACAAAATGGTCACCATGTCCTGTATATATGATATATATAATATATATTATATATAATTATATAATATTATATTATCATAAATAGGGGTTTATGACGACCTCGACAAGTTTACGCCTACCGTCGTAATTTTCCACGGGTGCGAACGAGATAGGCTTATATGTAGAATAACCCGTCGGTTGCCATAAACCTCTATAAGCAAATGTATATATAAATATGATCAAAGCTGCTTATTTAACCAATTTTTATTGATTTTTCCTGAGGGTGTCCGTTTTGCCCGGCGATTTCCGAAGACCTCAAAATTTCAAGTTTTTCAAAAATTTTTTATTACATGTTTAAGCAATAATTCATCGCTATGGTGGCATGAGCTTATTTATTTTTGTGTCTACTTTAGAAAAAAACTTTAATTGCTTATATTTTTCTTTCTCGAATCCATTTTTTATTCGTTTTTCCTTAAGGGGTGTCCGTCCTGCCAAAAATAAATGCGGGTTTCCCCTATATTTATTTTTTAACATATTTTTCGTTTCTTTTCCGTTTTGAATAAGATATTCAGTTTCAGTATCAGTTCCTGCAGTGTAGTAACTTATCTGCGCGTTTCGTTAATTTTTCTTAAAAAGCAATAAATTTTAGCAAATTAAAATAGTCCATTTTTTAGATTTGGGCTTTCAAAAAATTAGAAACTGCGCAGGCAGAGCGTGAAACGGCAAAATATCCAATTGAACCTATTTAGCGAAACTCGAGCTGAGCAGATCCAAGAATCACTGATCGGATAGCGCGAATCGCGCCAACCAACACCTTTCGAGAACGTTCGAAACGAAGCCGTATACAGACGAAATTGGCAAGCGAGCTAATACGCCAGCTTCGCCTCGTAACCGCCTCGTAAATGAAGTAATTACCCGCGCTGCGTCGCACTTATTAGCAGGCGCTGCTCTTTCGGGTAAAGGTAAAGAGGCTAAAGTGAAGTTTAAATACGTACCTGATAATTCATCAATGGCGTGATTACAAAGCGCTCAAGATCGACGCTCTTATAATAAGGGTTGAAGAACGTATATAACTTGCAACAGGTAAATTTGTCGACATTTAATTATCATGTAAATCTCATTCTCCCACAAAAATTCGCTTGCACAATATACATTCAGCCTTTTAAACAAAACCTCCCTACAAAAAGAACAAAAAAAAAAAAAAAAAAAAATAAAAGAAAAAGAAAAAAACAAGAGCCAAAAGCGCGCGGCAAACATGAAAGCTCAAGCATCGGCCTTACCCCGCGGAAAACGACTCTCGTTACCCAGTGCAGCGCAGCGGGGCAAAGTGAAAAAGCAAAGCAGGAAAAAAAGGGCTGCTGCCGGTTGATTTAGCCGGGCGCGCATAATGAGGCTACTTTCCACTCGGCGATCTCGGGCCGCGCTGCAGCCTCGCGGCGCCTGCGCGAATTTCCCGCGCGCGCGACTCGACTCGACTCCGCCGCCGCCGCCGCCGCGCTCTCGTGCTTCCGGACGACGACGACGGCGAGCCGCGACGGCCGGCCCGCCGTCGCTGCTCCAGTCGCTCCGGAACGAGCCGCACCGATGCACGCGCCCGGCTTTTCTCGCGCCACCGCTACGGCTTAGGCGAACACTCGCTCGTGGGCACTGGAGACTCGCTTCTCTCGGAGAGCCGCGTCGATTTCGGGAGGGAACCTTTTGCGGGTGCAAGGGAGATATGAGTGGCGGAAGCGTTCTTTGATTTTCGACGTAAGTATTTGGTTTTGTTTTTTTTTATTTTTTTTTTTTTCCATTCTAAGGAAGTTTCGGACAGTTTTAAAGCGCCCGAACCGGTCGACCTTTGCAGAGCTGTGCCTTTGGCTAAATTATATTAGAAATGTTCTTTTCGAGCGCTGCGCGGTGTGCAATTGTTGCAGCCCGTTGTGAAACTTTTTTAACGAACCCCAAGTACAGAGAAAAATTTAAAACAAGACATTGAGTTGGTGCTCACGTAAACAAAGTAACTCGATATTCTTACGTGGGATTTTGAACGCAGAGCGCGAAATTAACTCGTCAACTAAACGCATCAATTACGACTTAATCTAGCTAAAAAAACTGTGCGCGCCGCTATAAAGTTGCATGAGACATAAAAAAAAAGGTGAAATAAAAAATACCGCCCCTGCTGAGGATAAACTAATAAAAGCCAACACACTTCCATGCTCGAGCAAACAAAGCTCTCGCGGCTCGCGGAATTATTGAAAAGGAACCGCGACGTTTACTTTAGAAAGCTTTCAATCCGATTGCGCCGCTCGATCTCGATTCCTGCTTTTATACACACACATACCGCGGCCGCGTAAATATGTATAATATATTCGCAAAAACACGGCGGACGTCGACGAGAGCTCAGACAGAGAGAGAGAGAGAGAGAGCGAGAGAGCATCGCTCTCGCCGCAACAGCCAAGTTTCCGGACGAACTTCCGAGCGGGCCTTCCGTGACTCCGGAGGAGGAGATAGGCGGTCGGGTTAGGGGGTTCGGATAAATTACGTCTTTCAGCAATTTGCGCTGGATTCCGTGCTGAGCTCGGCCGGATTAGAATTAAGCTCGCGCGGCTTACGTTATAAAGCCCGCGGAGTCGAGGATCGGGCACAGGGAGTGTATAATCATTCGGGGCTATCGGGGGCCTGGAGACCTGAAATCGCGCTCGCTCGATATATACCCTGATTCTCGGCCGGGGGCTTTTTCACTTCTAGCTTTTTCTCTGCGCCGGCGAGTCTTTGCGAGATTTTCAATCGGGTCCTGCCTTCTTTTCGTTTCGCTAATTGCTGATTAAGTGGAAACTTTTTACACTTCTTAATTGCCCTTTCGAGTAAATTGTTTTATCAAATTTTTAATTATCCTCAGTAGGATACTTCGTTTTTACATCATTTTTTAGCAGACACATGTATAGGTAACATTATTTGCCTGGCAATTTAAAATTTATTGAAAATATTATTCACCGGACGTCGCTTCATTTGTTTCATACTCTGCGTACGGGTATCGCGTTACGCACCTTCTGGTTGATGCCGAGTGTCTAAGGACAGGCTACCAGTACCATACTGGGAGTGTCCGCGCTGGTACTCTCGAACGAGGCACCTAGTTATGTTTGAAAAGGGGGCTCTGTGCTTAGAAATTATATACCCTCAACATCGATGAAAATGAGCCGCTTGGTGATTTTCATCGACTATTGATTCGCGAAAGTGAGCGCTTTGAAATTTATTTGAAATATCATTCATCTCAATGGGAATTTCATAATTTTCTGATTAAGGAGGGTCCTCAGTCTCAAGCTGCGGGGAGAAGGCCGGAAAAATCATTGGTTTTCACTCTTGCGCGAGAAGCGCAGCTGACAATTTCAACTTACTATCCTGGCGTAAAAACATCAGCTCGCGACGCGATCGCACGGAAAATAAAAATTACTTTATTTTCAATCTGCCGGCGTGAAGGCTAGTATTAACCAAATGTCTAGAAAAAAATTCCGCGGCATTCCTGAATACTTCTAGATATCTAGTAATAATTAATGTCAAATCAAATGGTCAATCGTGTTTAAATTTTGTGAGTTTGCTCGTGTGTTTGTAATTAACGTTATAAAAAATTTGAATTATTGTGGTATTATTTTTACATCACTCAGGACCCTCCTTAAATAAAATTGTAAAATTCTAAAATTCTAATTTTAAATTTTATCCAAGGCGAGCTTCAGATTTTTTTCTTCAAAAACTTTTTACAGCAAACCCTTCTCCCGGACTTAATTTTTTCTCCATATGCAGAAGTAACGTTCACGTTCTACTTTCATTAAACTCCAAGTTTCCCCCCCAGCGGATACAAATAAAAAAGCTTCGTTAATTCGCGGCGCGGAGAACCGCGTTTCCTAGATTTCAACCCTCGCTTTGCGCCGCGCGCTAAACTAGAAAAAAAAAAAAAAAAAAAAAAAAACCACGAACCTCGGAGTACCGCGAAGCATTCAGTCGTAAAAGAAAGCAGCGATAGCGCGCACTACATCCTTATGGAATCCGAAGTCCGCCGGCGCCGCGGAGAGCCCGCATTACTTTCATCGGCGCGCGCGTCTCAGCCTCGCGAGGAATCGAACGGCGCGGACGAGACGTCGCTCCCGATGCCCGTCAAGAGTGTTCTCGGCGGAAAATCAGAACTGCCCGCTCGGCCGAGTAATGTAATATCGAGCGGCAGCCGGCTGCTGCGAATGAAAATCTCCTCGGAGAGAGAGAGAGAGAGAGGAGATATTCCGATAGGCCCGCCGCCGCGACTGCGACTCGGTAATCGAATTGATTTCTTTCCGACTCGATGCCCCGCCGAGTTTTATTGGGTCCCCCTGCACTCTTCCACCTTTACCTTGGCGTCTTCAATTACGGCTTATTCAAATCCGTCTTCTCTCTCTCTCTCTCTCTCTCTCTCTCGGCAAAGTTTTTCCCGCCCCTCCTTGACTCGGCGTCTGTCTTTCTTTTTTTTTTTTATGACTCGCGCGGGGCTTCGTCTTGCCTTTTTTCTTGGGAGATTACGAGGCTGTAAAACGCCGTAAACTAATATATTGCTAGGGGGAGGCGCAAGTCAAAATAGGATGCGGAGAGACGGGACTATTTGGCCTTTTCTCGAGCGAGCTTTCCTTCCGAGCCAATCAAGTGCCGCGCGCTGAATTTCCGATAAGGCGGAAGGGCTGCCAGTGGGAGATCCGATTAAGAATCTATTAAAAGAGTCGCGAGAGAGAGAGAGAGAGAGAGAGAGAGAGAGAGAGAGAGAGAGAGAGAGAGAGAGAGAGAGAGAGAGAG
>JAWWEM010021271.1:0-20027 GCA_035582935.1 Ormyrus thymus | reverse complement strand
TGGTGGCTTTACTAGACAGTATGGCAATTTTTACAAGATTATTTGTAATTTTTACTATATTATTCTCTCAGTGTATAAAACTAAAATCATGTGTTATTATTTCATGAACTTTCACCGATATTGAAAACCGTTAATAAGTTTGTAAAAAAACAAGTATAAAAATTAACCATTAATTTTAGAAGAATAAATAAAAAGAAAGCAGACTTAAGTTATTCAAGAAAAAAACACTGCTTAGAAAAGTATCTTGAGCCTAAACTGGATCATACCATCAGAAAGCATAGAAAATTACATAATTATGATGCCGGAGCTTTATGCGTCATTTAATATTGTATCTAGGTAATTAAATCGCGCACACTGCACTTGTTTTAAGAACGGCATTCACTGCCTCGGTATATAAATTGAGGAAGTCTACAGAGTAAAGGATCCGTGACAAAAATTATAAAGGAATGAACGATCTTTTATAATGTTTAGGAAGCTTGTAAACGTAGGTCGACTTGAGATTGATGATGTAAGTGAAACTGTTATTTAAAACGTGATTAATTTTTTTTTAAACTTATAAGTTCGCTAAAAGAATAAATGAATTATTCAAACTGTGTTTGCTCTTTAACAGGAAATGCGGCTACTAAGTCGGTGAATTGAAGTTTTGAAAGGTAAATGTTATATAACTAAGCATTATTGTACTATATACCTTTGATCGACATATAAATTTTATATAGATTATATTTAAAAAGCTTTAATCTAAGACTGCTAAGCTTTAATCTATGGAACTGTTTCAAATTTATGGTATCCATAATTTCATGAAAAAATAAACCTTTACGATACTTGTATAAACCACTATTTAAATTTAATACATTTTTTAACCAATTCGTTCATAATTATAAATGCCTCGATTGAGTGCATCATTTCACCATAAAAATGCAGGAATTCCAACCTCAATCCCAACCTTAACCTTCCTCGCAAAACCAACAAATCAAATCATCGCCATCTCTCCAAAGCAGCCAACCTAACAGTAAACCTCGCAGCGGCCTTCGCCGCTCATTCATCCGGGGGATCCCCCGGGCAGGTGTAAAGAATCAACCTGCAGCGAGCTAAAAAAAAGGCACGATCCGCAGACTAATTTTCTGTCAATGCGCTTAATTACGCAATCCCATGCAGCAGCGAGGCACATCTCTCAGCTATATCTCGCGTGAGTGCTCCGAACAATGGCTGCGGGGTGCTTGCCATTATGCGCGCGCATACCGTTATGGCGCACGGGGCTAAAGAGATTGCGCGGCAGCTAATTATTTATAATTAATCGCTGCCCGCTACCGGTGGGAGAGTTTTTTCTCTCTGCCGGTGGCTCTGTTTTTTCGAGTGAGGATTTTCATTCTGTTTTCGAAAGAGAGAGAGAGAGAGAGAGAGAGAGAGAGAGAGAGGAGCCGCGGGAGGAGAGGTGCGTGTGGAGCTTGATTTATGGCTTTCTGCAAATTTTCGCGAGGAAAACGTGCAGGTTAGGAGTGATGAACGAGCTGCTTTGAAATTTTAAGGAGCTCCGCGGAAGGAAAGATTAAGGGGCTTTTATGTAGTCGAAGTGAGGATAGTTTATTATCTTTTTCGCGCCAATGGAGATGGCTCGATTTTCTGAACTTTTCGAGAAAAGGCACTGACTGTCAATGAATTGCAACTACGTCTTCTTTAAAAAATTAATTTTAAAGTCTTTATGCAGATTTTCCTAATTTCGAATTCACTTATATTCGGTTCTTATCTCTTCGTATTTCACTTGGCATTATCTATAATGATTCTCATTCCTACTTTTATCTGCATCAGGTGCGACCAAGGCAAGCTCTGCAGATTTTACAATAGGCGAGCCTGTTTAAATAACCTTCTATCTAAATTTTAATTTTAAAGTTCTCCATCCATAAATTCAAGACTTCCAGATTATCGCTGTATAAATTGCATGATAATTTTCACTCCTAAAATGAATTTCGTTTAATAATTAAGCAATGATATAATCTCAAGGATATGGCGATAAAATATAGAGAAATGCATAAAGCCAAGCTTCAAATTTAACGAATTTCGATATGATCAATATTATAAAGGATATTGCCACAATATTTTGAACAATACTGTATACTGAAAAGAATATTGCGAACGTCGAAAAATTTTTAATTTTCACTTCACTCCGCTTTATTATATCCAAATCGACGAATAACAGCACGTCTTATTAAAACTCTAACATAATTAACTCCGAAAAAAAAATAGCGAACCCAAGCAAAAGCCATCCATTCACCAGCTTGCCAACAACATACTTCCCTCTCGCAATTTAATTAAAGTCAAGCTCGGCTGAACGAAAAGGGAAGAAGAAAGCTGAAAAGCAAGACCCCCAGAAAAACGAGAAAAAATCCTCGAGATAAGATCTTCCAGGCGCCCTAAACAATCGCTTTCGCACAAACACACACGCACACAGACATACACAGACACGAGGCGACGTTAAAGGTTCAATTCCGCTCGTGGCCGCGAGAGATTCTATCGGTCGATCGGCAATAAAGTACCTGCGTCAAAGATAACGGTTTCGCGGCTTTTCATTGTACAATGCCACATTGTGCTCGTGCGATTCCGTAATACAGAAAGCAAGGGAGGAGGAGAATAAGAGAGAGAGGCGCGAGAATAGGAGGATAGGAGAAAAAGCGCGGAGAGAAATGCGAGAGCCGCGCGCGCGCGCGCGCGTGTTCTCAGCGTGAATATCTTTGCGGCGCTTCTTTCGCGGGCGCGCTGCGCGCAGCCTTGTTTACGCCGAGCTGTAAAAATGCGCGGGGCCCGGGCTCCGATGCGAATGATTTAGCGGCTCGTTATACTCGGCGACGCCGGAAAAGTAACGAGGAGCTGCATGGCGCTTCGTTTATGGGCTGCAGGTGGCTCTCTCTCTCTCTCTCTCTCTCTCTCTCTCTCTCTCTCTCTCTCTCTCTCTCTCTCTCTGTGTGCGATCGAATCTCCGAGTAGGCGCGGGTTGATTTACGCGTTTCCGACGATTTTGATGCTCGGCGTTTCGAACTTCTTAAAATCGACGCGTTTTGTTGAAAAATATTTTATTCGATATACTTTACGGAACTGATTTACAACGCATTTACAGTTTAGCGGAAGCGGGACGGTCGAGAGAAATTAAGAACAAGGACGAACAGAGCAGGAGGGCTTTGAGATATCAGCGACTCGACGAAGATTAGTTGTGCGAAAGAAAGATAAAAGGGATCTATTAACATGTATATCAATATCCTTAAACAAAATAATCCACACCTTTCTGAAAAAAAGACTGCTCCCGAACGTAAGTCCAAGATATCGATTCGCTCGCTAAAATCCACCCGGCTGCGCTCGCAGCAAAAAGAGCGGCTTTTCATCCTGAAACAAAGGCTCCTCCAAGCGAGGCGCGAATCCCTCGATACCTCGCGCAATTACCGCGGGGGGCGCCTCTCGATCGCGCACAAAAATCCAGACGCAAGGCGCGCGGCAAAAAAAAAAAAAAAACAATGGAAGCTCGCCCCGCGCCCTTGACTCGCGGCGCGTCCACACGAGGCCGCACTAGTCACCGCGGCCCAAGGCCGGGGAGCGGCGCATCCGCCGCTTTCTCAAAGGGTCAAGGACGCGCGAGGCACTTTTCGAACGATCGCCGCGAACGATTGATTGCGAGATCGGCGGGTCGAGGCGGCAGCTGGATAATTGCGATGCGCGCGAGGTAGCCGAGCGAAGGTGTACACGGTCGAATTTCAGCTGCGGAGTCGCTGGTGGGAAGGGGAGGTGGCGGCGGTTGGTTTTCTTTTGAGACTCGTTTCGAACGTTTGCAAAGTTTTTGGCGGATTTACGACGTATTTTTAGTTTGAAAAATTGCTGTCACCCAATATCTTAACAAGACCGAAATAAAGAAGTCAATAATATGTTCAAGCTTGGCAACCTGGTCTCCCAAATCTTGCGATCCAAAGCTACACAAATCGCCAAAAGTTATACATTTCGGAAAAGGGTAAAATTATTTCGTCACCGTCCGAGCGGATTGCAGTCTCCGCAAGTCCGGCCCGATAAATCCCCGATCCGTGAGCTCTTTTCATTCGGAATCCGATAACAAAAACGCTCGACGCACATGAGCGCACCGTTACGACAACTCGATAAGCCTCGCCCCCCCCCCCATCCCCACTATCGCCGTGATAAAAGCCCGGCTGAGATATAGATATGCAGCGGGGACTCTTGAATCTGGAGTATTCTAGAGCGGTCGGGTGCGCTTAGCAGTGCTGCTTGTTTCTAGATTCAAAGTGGATATACTTGCGGAATTGTTCTGCTTGGACTTCAGTGATGATAATTGCGGAAATAGAATTACGGCTGTCGATAATAAATTTTCTCAAAGTCAAATGAATTCCTTGGTAGGGCGGTGCGTTTATGTTATTCTCTTTATTTGAAGCATTGTTTAAGAAGTTGAATAGACTTAAAGAGCTGCGCGAAACAATGGCACTTGAAAAACAGAACTGTTTCTTAAAACTTTTTCAGAAAGTAAAAATATTTAAAAAAAAAAAAAAAAAAAAAAAAAAAAACAAAGAAGAAAAAGTAAATAACCAAACGAGAGCCATTCTCTCGAAGTCTCATTCACCGCTCTGAATTCAGACCAACCGTTTCGAAAAATTCCACTTTCCGCACAAAGCGTAAAAAAAAGTATACGCATCGCATTAGGAGCTCTCCCCCCACCGTGTCCCGCGTCTCCCCGGCGGGCGATCGATAGTCCGGCATAAAAAAGGAGCCCACGCAGGCTCCAATCATCCGGCGAAACTCGGCTGGCAATTTCCGCTCTCGCCGGAGAAAGACAGAGAGAGAGAGAGAGCCCGGAGATTTCCTCGCGAACGGCGCTTTATAACGATCGGTATCGCGCCGCCGCCGCGGCTGTATCCCGTTAAGAGCGAGCGTGTACTCCTCCGCGCGTACGAGTGCACGCGAGCTCTTCCGCGATGCGCCGCGAGGAGAGCATTTTTCGCGAGATGCGGCGCCGAGATTTTCGAGCGGAAGGGTTATTAGGAGGCTGGGATTTGAGAGGGTAAGCCGCTTAGCGAGCTTTTAGGTACGAAAGGGAGTCGGTAATGCCGAGAGTTTTTCGTTTGAGGAAAGAAGCTGGCTGCTTTGGCGGATAGTAGGGGTTGGGAAAGATTCATCTGTTGCGCGGCGTCTTGACGGAGATTTTCACGTCGGTTCAATTGTATTTGTTATTGGTTGATTATTATTTTGCACACATTTTTTGCGAACTAAAAACTTCTTGGAGAACTCCTTGAATGCTTTCTTCGATGAAATAAAATGCAGAGTAGTGTGCAATTCGCGCGTGAACCAGCACTGTCTAGCACCAAAATCACTAACCCATCCTTTCCTTCAAATCTGCCTCGACTACTTTCCCGCCGTAAATCCCTCCCTAAAATCTCGCCTAAAAAGTCCAAAATCCAAGCCACCCGCAGTCGCGCGGCGCCGACGAAGCAGCGGCAGAAAACACGGCTCTCGCAATCGCCTCGGCGCATCTCGTAATTGCAGACGCGCGCGTGCCGGCTCGCGCGAACCAGACGCGCTCCGTTAGGCCTAGCTGCGCCTCGCGCGCGCGATGGCGAATTCATCGATCGACGGCGAGCCGACCGCCGGGGCGAGATTTGCGCGCGCGCGGGGGATTTTAATTGCCGGCGAGATTTTGCAGCGATTGTTGCGGGCCGCGCGCTGTTTGGGAAATAGTTGTTGGCGAGGGGAAGAACTGGGATTGTTGCGACAGCGGTGTAGTTCGGCTTTTGAGGATGAGGCAATTTTGGGGGTTATATTATAGGAAATGTGTGGCTACGAATTTTAAATATGGTTTGGATGGACTGCGGTTGCCGTTGCGATATGTTATGGACTGCGTAAGATTATTGCTCGTGACGACAAGTAAAATGTTATATTTCGCCACTGACTCGTGTAAAAGACCGGCCGACAGTGAAATCCTTTAATTACAGCTTGAAAACATAATAGAATACTTAAAATACTTTACTCACTTGTTCTGCAAGAGATGAAGAAAAAGACAGAATATTATTCCCAATCCTCCAAAGAAACAACCCAAACCCCCTAGAAAAATCTCAGCCAGACACCAGGCGAAGAAGCAGAAATTGACCGCCGGCGTCATCGACCGCCTGCACACAAGCACCGCGCCGGGAAGCAAAGAGAATCGCTCGCTCCGCGGAGCCCTTGACGCGCCATCGGCCGTTAATTATCTTATGTACCGCGAGCGATTTTCAGCGAGTCTTGCATCCTCGTTCGGAGAGACACTCCGTGGGAAAACGAGATCGCGCGGCGAGCAAATGACCGCTGGATACCGGGTAATCGCTGCCGACGTTACGTCGGAGAGAGGGAGAAAGTTTGTGCAACCTGCTGATGAGCCGCAGTGTCTTTAAGGAGCGGGGATTATTTTGTCGTTAAGGTGTAGATTGCGCCGGGATCGCTCGGATAATGGAATGATCGTGGATTTGATTTGCGAATTTGATAATCGCTTACGCTTAGAGACGGGTTGAGTGGGAACGTCGGAGAATTATTAATTTTGAATGGCTTTCAATTATTACGTATAGACGTAATTGTGGAAAACGATAGGTAGGAAGCGCGATGGCTAATTAGCGTCTATCAAAGGAGAAAACTGAATTGTAGAGAATATATTGCCTCAACGTGGTCGTTAAAAAATTGAAGGTATTTGTTTGTTTATTCTTTGAAATGTGAATGAAAGTATCTAAAATTCAGTTGCTTAATTATAAGAATGCATAATCCTTGCATTATAGGCTTTTTAAGAAAAACACGTTTCTGTTAAAAATATACGAGCTCGATTTTTTGTAAATTATAGGTATTTTTATGTTCTTTAAAATGATTATTGTTCGATCGAAATATCTCTATTCTACGATTAAAAAAAAATAAAATTAAATTTTTCAAAAATCGAAAATCTGCGATAAAACGAAAACAAATAAGCTAAAGAAAAAAAGACTTTTTTTGTCGCCATCTCAAAAAAAAATACAAAAATAATGAGCCGTGAACGATGAAAATCCGTTTAGTAGAAGCTGAGATCCAGGAGTACATACACACACATATACATCCATACAGACATTTTTCATAAATCATTGATTTTTGTTCCTGACACCTTAAAATACAATTACAATAGGTTTTTAGAACAACTCCAAAAAATACTATCACAAAGCTTCCTCCAGGAGGAAGCAAAAGTCGCAAATTCCAAGCTCAAAGCAACAATGCTCCTCCACCCCCGCAATCGAGGTAAACACCCGAGCGGTCCTCCATAAAAGCCCTCGCATCCCGCAAATCGACACCATTTTCCCAGCGGCTCCCACACGGCAAAAAGAGACTCGCCGGACTTGCGAGAAATTGCGGCGCGCGCGAGCCCGGCCATTGATTTCCGCGTCTGGCGGCTCTCTAAAGACGTACGTGCCGAGCCGGACTGCCGGTGTATATAAGGCCTAAGAAGAAAACCGCTAGTCGATGTGGGTCGCCGCTTTTTTCCCGCCACATCACGCATACGCAAACGAGCGGCCGGGCGGCAAAATTATAGAAATTCGCGCGGTAATTAATAGAGCTTCTTTTGAAGGAGGGGAGAAGCTGTTTTTTTCGGAAGGAGAGCCGTGGAACGAATGCGAGGATTCTTCGGGCGACCTGGTACAGAGAGGAGTAAGTTTTAGGATTGAAGCGTGGATGGAACGGGAATTTATTTACTAAAAGCGATAATATTTCCAAATTAGGCTTTTACGTATTTTTATCGAATAAATGAAAGATTAATAAGATATTTCATTTTTAATACAAAATGCCGTTCAAACAAAGTTTCTCGTGTGTTGAAAAAGTTCTTGGAGACTGGCTAGTAAATATTTAAAGCAACGTGCAACTCTTGAATTTTGAAATAATGCAAATTTTCAGCACGCACTTTCACGTCCAAATCACACGCCGCGCTTTTTTACAAAACGACGTAAATTAATGTCGCGTAATATCTCTCATAAGCCAGTTATTCGCGCTCGAACAATTCGCTGAAAATTTACGGCATTCCAGAAGCTAAACTTTTCCCCCCAACGAGAGAGAGTCCCCTCGTAGCTCCGAAAAAAAGTGAGCCCAAAAATTATAAAGTTCCGCGAGAAGCGAAGAAGAGCAGAGCGCCGCGCGACGGCGAGAGAATTTCGCGGTAAACACGCCTGTAAATTTCCTCGCGAATTTCAGGGCTCCGCGAGTCTCTTGTTTGCCAGCCCCGCGACGACGAAAGAAGGAAAACATCGCGCGCATGACGCAACGCTGCAGTTACTGTGTAACTAAGTAATTTCCTCGCGTCGGGCAATACTCCCGGCTACCGAGGGCTCCGCGGCGAGCGCGTGTGCTTTTACCGAGCTTTCTTCGAAAATTGTTTGCCCGACTCGGATTTCCATTTTTCTCGCGTCCCGTTCGAGCTTGCAGCTTGCGCTGCTTCTGCGATCGATGGCTGTTTTTTTTTGTTTTTAGAGGAGCTTCCGGGAAGGGGATGATGGAATGCTCCTTTTTATTTGTCGGCTGCGGTAGGAGGATTTGGATTGATTTTTTGGGGAAGACTTTTGGGATTGGGGGTTTAGAGTTGTAGTAATTAATAATGAAAAGGATGTATGTAACTTTAGGAGAGGAACGATGATATTTTAACCTGAATTTTTATTCTCAGAAACGCACTAGAAAGTATACAGTTTGTCAATACATTGTTTGCTTATTAGAATTGATTTTTCATTTTCAAAATGACTACCTGGAATCTAGTTTGAAACAATTTTCTGTAATAACGTACAATTTAAAGCTACTCATTGACACTCATCGACCTGAAAGTTTTCAAATATCTATTTAACTTCGTTTTAGCGTATTGAGGTGAAATGGAAGTAATTTTCTTTCTAAAAAAGAAACTGGATCAAATGCGACAATTACAAGATTTTACACAAGAACACGTATTTCAAAGAAAAAGTAACGCAGCACAGAGCCTTTTCTGAAAAAAATTAATCGATGCCAAGTCTATTGTATTTTGTTTCTAAGTAGAAATAAAAAAAAGCTTATACAAAGCCTTTATATGGAATGCTATCATATTACTATATCACGTCCATGAGAATCTATAAAAAGCGTAATTTTCAAATCTCTCCAACGTTTCATCATTAAATCACCCCTAGATTAAACGGCAGTCCCACAATTTACCCACAAATCGTTTCCCTTCCAACCCTCCGATAGAAAAGCAAAGCAACATCGCTCAATAAATTACCGCCAAGGCAGTAAACTTCCCCACCGCGCCGTGTTCCATTATTTACATTCTAATCCAGTCCGCCGATCGCCTCACCACCTTCATCGCGTCTTCGCCTGATTAGCGAATTTTTACGACTCCCCGTCGCCGCGGTCGACACGTAACGACTCGTAAATCCCGTCATCGGTCGGGCTTCGAGTCCTTACTGGTCGGCTCGGCTGAATTGGAGAAGAAACCGATCGGCAGAAAAGTGGGTCAGTGTGACGGACGAGAAAGTGACGGAGGAAAGGAACTCCTTGACCCAGACCGTATAGCGATTCGCCGGGGATATATTTTCGATTGCGCCTCAGGTGTGGGAGATGAGTGAAATGGAAATGCGGGTTTAACGACCTTCTTGGAGGAACGAGTTTTTGGAGCTGCGTGGGATAATAGATTCTTTTGGTGCGGAAACGGACCTATCGGCCGGATTAACGAGCGATCTAAAGAGATGTCTTTTTAATTCATTACAGAATTAGTTGTGACTACAGATTAGAGAACGGTTCGATTCAATTATAATTCGGCGATTTGATTTATTTGATCAGTGTGCAGATTATTATGTACTTAATAAGATAGAGAACTTTTCGTAATGATTTACTAAAATAGAATCACGTGATTCACGTGAAGCTGTAAAAGTTCAAAAACTTACAAATTAAAAATATTATAAATATTTTACTTTGATCATTTTCTATATTTATAGTACCGATTTTCGTACACTCAAAGTACCAACTATAAAATCCAATTTTACAAAGAATTCAATAAAAAAAAACTAATTTTAAAAGCAAAAAAAAAAGGAGCACATAATCCTAATGTGCAATCCCGTAAAAAACGCCGCAAAGGATCAGCGTTTTCTTCGGCAATTAGCCCTATCACCGCTAATATTGCTTAACATATTTATTACGTACACTTGATAGGGCACTAAACCGTCGCTATCTCAGCAGCCTCGTTAAAGCGGACTGCGGGTAATTCGTTTCATTACCGCTTCCAGTATATCAGAAAACACATCCCCGCAAGGCCCTATCAAAATTCATGACCTGCGGAGTTCTCGAGACCGAACCTAGAAAAACACACTCCCGCCTCTTGCATCTCCTCCGCGCTGCAAAAACGGAGATCGGATGATTTAATGAGCGCGGAGTACAGTTACGGAAAGGGGGGGGGAGGAGCAAAAAAAATGGACTGCGGCAGTTTCGTTATGAAATTCTGCCGCATCGCAAAACCCGGTATTGACCTTCTTGGCCCGGGGAACCCGACACACAGTCGCCAGGTGGATTCGAGAACTTGATTTACGGAGGTGTTTAATTGCGGATGATGAGACCAGCTGTTATCGGGACTGGCGGCTCCTTGTTTATTGTCGGGGTTTTATGAGATGCTTTACTGATGCTGGTTGTGATGTGCCGAATTTAGGGAGATGCAGATGAGCTGGCTGAAATGCCTTTAGGCAACTGTCTGGCTTGTATTAAAAGTGCGAGTTGCAATGGACTTATTTATTTTGTTACTACGTTGATGCTCCGAACATTTTATTTCATATAATGAAATGAAGGTTAACTGCAAAAAGTATACACTTTAGGCCGATAATTAGTAAAACTTTTTTAATTAAAAACTTTTATCTCGTACAAAACAAAATAGTCCCATTTAATTTTTTTTTCATGGATAACTAATCCCTTCATTAACCAAACTAATTAAAAAATAATTAAAAACTCCATAAATATTAAGATACCCATCTGAAACAGCGTTCGTTCAACATTGTTCCCCCGGACGCTAAATTTTTCCTCCGCAAAAGCAATTTTCCCATCGCGCACAATTAATCCATCGACAGCCATTTTCCTCGAGCAAGCAGCCAGCGGAAAGAGATACGACGAATCGGTAATTAGACGCGCCGAATCGTGTAAGACGTTATTCACCGAGACTTCCTCTCCTTTACGACTCTTAAAACTCGGAATGCATATATACAGAAGCTAACCGAATGGAATGTTCCAGCTTGGCACGATTTTGACTGTTTTTTTCTGCCTCGTGCGAAACCGATCGAGATATAGAGCGAATGTAAAATTCGTTGTTCACGTGAGAGAACGTTTAGCGGTACGAAAATCGACATTTCCTAGTTGTAATGCGATTGTCGAGTTATGTAAAAGCAGGGAAGACAAGTGCCGGGTTTTAGTGGCTCTCTCGAGGTAGGAATATACGAGAGGCGGCAGCTATTTTGCTGGATTTTAGCTTAATGTTTGCTAGTAAAAGTATAATGATTGTCCTGGTTGCTCGTATTTTTTTTTACAATGTATGTGAGGCAATAAATAATTTTTGTTTTTATTATTTTACGTAACAGAAGTCCGGAGTCTTATTAATTTTTCTTACGTCATGCGATCTTATGCAAAATGATCGTTTGGATTTTTTTCGCAACCCATTCTGAATACTAAAAATCTTTTATTCTATAAATTTCAAGTCTGGAGCAAAGGAACTTAATTGCAATTCCTCAATGTATCTAATTAAATGCCAACGTTTTATTAACCACATCTTACTTCTATTAAAACTTATCATTTAAAAAAATTTGTAATCAATATATTATACATTATAAATAAGTTACATAAAAAGCAACTTTTCATTAATGAAATTTAACATTACAAATGAACAATATTACTTAACAACACTTGAACCTAACGAAATTAAATGCCACTACCATAAAAATGGCACATAACACCTCAACAATTTACAATCAGCACGGATCTCAGAAAAACTCGTCGAAAACAATGCACCCGAGAAAGAACATTAAAAGCCGATTCTCTCTCTCTCCATCGAGAAAAAAAAACGGAACAATTAAATCGCAAGAATGAAAAGAGGCTCGAGCGTGAGAAATCCCGAAGATCTCTCTCCCTCTCCCCCGACCTTGTCAATGTGCGCATGCAAGTGAATAAACTCTCGGTGCGCCGCCAGTCATGCGGCTCGAAGCGCGGCGGCCTTTTCAACTCCGATGCGTGCAGCGCTTTTCCGCCGCCGGAGGCTTCAACCTACTTTTCCGCGGAAGCTTTCGCGCGGTTTCTTTCCTTCGTTCGAGGGCATTTCAGGAATGGAGCTTTCTACTGGATAGACTGATTGTATGTATATATGCCCAATACAGTTATGGAGGTGGAGAGAGGAGGAGAGCAGCTTTAATAAGGGTTTTATTAGTTTATTATGGTTAATGACGCCGACTTAATCAGAAACTGTGAAATTAAAGGAAAGAATTTGTTAAAAAAGTTTCGTTTTTTAAAAATTAATTACTACGTAGGAATTTATAAATTGAAAAGGATTTAGCGTAACTGTAGATTAAAAAAAATCCAAAGCCACTCCTCTTCAATTTTCCTCCGACTAATTTGAAATTTGAAGAAGCAATTTAAAATCCATTAATCACTCCTGAAAAGTAAGCCAGTCCCCGAGAAAAGAAAGCGACCTCCCCTCGCGACACTTTAACTTCACGTCCTCGCCGAAGCTACAAAAGCGCGAAAATCCCCAAAAATAACTCACTCGGTAGCCGCGGCGATCCAAAAATACATTCCCGAATTCACAATGCCCGGAGAGAATTCCCTCGGCCGCCGCCAAACTGAGGTCTTTAGCTCGGCGCTCTCGGCCCGATAAATTACCGGCACGGCGACTGGTGGCCCCGGCCGACGTTTATTATTCGTAATTAGTTATTTATCGCGCCGAGTCCCCCTGCCTCGGCGCGAGTCGTCGTAAAGCCGTCCGGCGAGCGCGATTTATTCTCAAATTCGGATTAATTGTTTCTGCTCGCGCGCTCTCGGCGCGCGATGAAAAATAAGAGGGCCGATCCGATAACGACTCGGGAGAGAGAGAGAGAGCAGCCGCCGCTGGCGGAAGGTCATTGCGACCCGGATCGATAGGTACATATGTAAATCAAACGCGCGAAATTGGGCCGCACGTTTTGGCTTTGTATATCGAATGCCAATGGAGATAGCGTGGCTTGTCTGCCGGCAGAAATCTGAGCGATTCGCTGTGGGCTTGAATTATGTCGACTTCCTGCTTGCGGAATTTCGAGATAGAGATAGAGAAAAACGTTTTTAGTATATACATTGTAGTCGAATTTCTTATTTTAAAATAGCGGCGCGAATGGGAAGAATCACTAATTTACGCAGTATAAATCTACCAGTTCGTAGAGAAAATTCGCTGCTTTTGAAAACAATATGTCGACTTTTCATTACGAAACAATGAATTAGTACGAAAAATTTTAGGCTTATTATTATCCTAATATTGATAAGCGCTACGTCATTACTTATTTAACCAAATATATTATTTATCCAATTAAAATGCTCAAAATCTCGATTCACTTTTCCAAAAGCAAATGAAACCGAACGGAGGCGCGCGCGAAAGCTCTTCAATAAAACGTTTTCACTTAAGAACATAAACTTCAACAATAGTTACTTTCAAACAAAACGTCCGCTCTTCCCAACTTTTATCGCCTTAATGACGCGGCCGCAATGAAAACGAAGCGGTCAGCGTATACAGCCTCTCCGCAAAACTCTCGCTGGCAAACAAAGGTCAGTTATATCTTTTCACTCGAAGAATGCGCAGAAAAGCCGCGGCGTCCTCTCTAGGCCAGTATACAATGTGCATTCACTCGAGCCCGATTAATTGAGCAGCGCCTGCTTTCCTCTCATTCGCCAAAATACCGCAGCGAGAGGAGCAGCAAAGGCGCTCGATTACAATTCCCGTGACCGCCGCGGTGCTTCGGCCCCTGGAGCCGACGACGAAACCACCTTAATTACGAGCGGCGAAAAATAAATCGGCAAGCCCGGGGATTCCCCTTATTAGGGGATTGGGGCGCGAGTCGTCGCGTCGCCGCGTCGTCGTGGCGCAGCGCCCTGACCCCAAAAGCTGGAGGAGCGCGTTAGCCGCGGGAGGGTGCACGCCGATCGATAGAAAAAGCGCCGCGCGACCAAAGACACATACGTGTTCCTCTCGCGGACTTACACGTCGGCGCGCTTTTCTTCGCTGTCCCCGGTCTGCGGGCAGATTGGCACGCGAGCCCGGCGATTTCGGTGAATGGGACCGGTGACGGCTCGATGCTTTCTCGGTGGGAGCTCGACTGGATGACTTGCCTGAGACAGTAAATTTGGGGGACATTAGAATATTGTTTTGGGTCTTGTGATGGTTTTTTGGAGTAAGGAATGAAGATAAAATGGGCCTGTTAACGAAATTTCTTTGTTTTTATTGATATACTTCAAATAATTTACTTTTCCAAGACGTCGACTCGTTTTCAATCACGCATTTAAAACGTTACACGCAATTATCTATCATAAAATAGAAGATCCATAATTATTTTTAATGTCATAAATCTAGTACCGCTATATATCTAATTTACATTTTACGAGACGTATTAACGTTCAATTTAAATCGATTATAAAATAATTAATAAATTCTAACTGACGATATTTTCTAGAACGTCGCTAATGCTTTCATGACCCTTCGAAGCAATTACTTTCCTAAGAGTTTTGCCACTAAATGGAATTCAAAATTGCCTTTTTTTCTAGGCATTCTATCCCAAAGTAGAAACAAGTCAAGTCCAGTCAGACGCGTTTGCACGCCAGACATGGACAAGTAGTCGACCGCAATTTCATTCCGAATATTTGTTTTATTTATACCGCACATTTAGAAAAGTTGAAAAACCGTAACCCGATTTTTTCCCGTAAATTATTAATATATTGATATAAACATGAATTATAAAAATGAATTATAAACACAAACTACTTCTTGATCGACCCGAGCATTAATATTTCTTAAATTAGTCCAAAATCTAAATATTTGATCAACCGCTCGACGAGTTAGTCGAATAATCGGTGCAAAACGAAAATGTTAAAACCCTGCCAAGAAGCCGCGCGCGCAGCGACTTTGCAGCGAAGTTCAGCGGGCCGTTAGCGGCGATCATTAGGGTTCGTCCCGCGGTGTTTTACAAGCCGTAAGCCCCCCGAACCTCTTCGGCTTGCGCAACTATCGCCGCACGTGTGCGACTTTCCCGTAAGCCGCTTTGGCCGCTTGTGCAAACAAGAGCGGCCGCTGCTGCTGGGGGGGGGGGGGGCTGCGACGGACGAGTCGTTTAACCGTAAAGCGAGAGCGACACTTGTTGGCGCGCCGAGTGACGAAACGAGCCGCGGGCTCAGCTGCTTTCTTCTCGCGCGGTTGTCGCCGAGTGTCGCCGCGCGTTTTCGGATTCTGAATTTCGGCCCCGAGCGGCGAGTCGGCGGTGTTGCTTGAGAGAAAATCAACGGGGCTTATAGTTTTTGAGCTTGGGCTTAGGTCGGGGCTTGGCAGGTGGTACTTTTACAAAAATCAAATAATCGAATTTTACATTTTACACCAGCTTATGCTTTTAAATAACTTTACGAAATATAAAAAGCTCGCAAAAAGCTTTGGAATAACTTAATTGTACGTTACGCTAAACTTTTCGAATAACTGACCAAAAACAAATGTTTGTTAAAATACGTTTTAAAGAATATTTTTTATGAACTTTGTTAATTTAGTTCTTTCTAAAATGGTAGATTTCTCGTCGGATAACATCTATATAATAAATAGCAAACAAATGATTTACATAGAAAGACAATGATTTTAGTATATTTTGTAGATAAACTTTTTTTAACGAAATAAAAGTTACACTTCTTTGAAAATGTAATCAATATTACAAAACTTTACGTTTTTACAAAAGTATAAATACACACATACACATACACCCATATAGATATTTTTTAAAACCCATTTATTCGTTTTTTTGACGCCTTAAAAAATACAATTATAACAGGTTTTTCGAACAACTCCAAAAATGACTATCACAAAGCTTCCCCTAGGAGGAAGCAAAATTTGGTAAAACTCCAGAATACTCTACAAAAACAACACAATTCTACTAAAGTAGTTTTTGTACCTTAAGACGACCTCAGAAACCGAATGATCGATCTACATAACAATCCATCGGCGCAGCAACAATAACGTTATTTATTTCCCCGAGCAACAAAAAGTCCGATCGGCGCATTCAGCCCAGAGAAAGCCGGCTGGTATTTAGGACGCAAAACCCGACTCTCAATCTAAACATTTGCGCGCGGCAAAAGCTCGCTAAGAAAAAAATCAATAGACCGTCGCTGCACTCCGACGGCTAATGTTTAGACAGAGAAAAAGCCGAGAAAGCGCGATTTTCGAGGCGAAACGCCTGAAAAGCTTGCATTGATTCGACTCCGAAAGGAAATTCCGCCGCTGAAAACTGCATCTTTTTCCGGTAATCGAAGAAAGATCGCCTCACGACCGGCGTTTTTTTTTCTTTTTTTTTTTAAATAATTTATAACACGAAATATGGTTTCTCTCTCGCGCCGCATTTCTAAACTTTCAGCGTTCCTCCTGACGTTTTCACTGTGAAAAATCTGCCTCGGTTCCGCTGATTTCACGGAAAAGTTACTAGCGAATAAATCAAAACAGTCGCGCTCCGCTATAGGTTTCTCCTGATTTTCCATCTAAAACTCGAACGCCTCGGCGAGCGACGAGCAGCGTGTTCAACAGTAGCGAGATCTCACTAAATGTGCACTCAAACAATGCCGAGAGCGACTGGCTCAGCCTCCTTTTACGTGACTGTTCAAATTCCCGGTTAACGTCGTTTTCAGTTTGCTCACCTCATTGTTGCCTCTCTCCGCCGATTCTTGTAACTTCTAATTGCTACTTTAAACGAGAATTAATTGCGTTGCGCAATCCTGCTCGTATCGTCGTGTTTTCAGTTTCCTAAGAAAGATGGTCATATATAGATAAACGAAAAATTCTTTCTATTTTTAAAACAAACATTGGGTATAAATATGCTACTTTTTAACAAATATCCGCTGCTTCTCCCCTACCTATAAAGACTGCAAAAACCTTCACCGCTATAAACAACCCCCGACCACATAAAAAAATAAACGCAAAGCCTCCGATCCCTCAATTACACTGGAAACGCGAAAATAATGCAGCAGAAGCCCTCGCATCTCTCATTCAGCAGCGGTCATAAACATCCATCTCCGTTAGTGGGCTCACTCTCTCTCTCTCTCTCTCTCTCTCTCTCTCTCTCTCTCCTATCAGCTCTCGGCGGCAGGCGCAATTAAGCCGCGAGGCGCACGAGCCGATTGTCCGATGCACTTTCGCCGTGCACGATGCCGTTTGTCCTGGCCGCTCTCTTCTCTTATTTAATCATGGGAACGCTGATGAGTTCGGGGCTTTCTAAGTTCGCTGCTTTCTGCGAGGGTTGGTGGGGGGGGGGGGTCCGTTGGCGGTGGTGAGAGGCCGCGTCTTCGCCTCGCTTTTGGGGCAGCGGGAGTTCGTGATTTCGTTAATGGGTTCGTGCCGTTAATAAGGAAGAGGTGGAACGTTACGAGAATGAGTGCATCGCGCGGAAAGTGGTGGCTTGTTGTTTTGATACATCTAAAGTGTTTGGGTTGCACAATGGTTGAATTCCTGCAGCGGCATTGCATCTTTGGAAAATGGTATCATCTTCTATTTGACGCAATTTCTCGTTCACGCGAATGAATCAATCGGGGACTAAAAGTTTATTTTGTATACGAGGCATTGTGTTAAGGGACGGCGAGGCTCGATACTAGTTAGCTATAAAATTGAAATAAGTCGATCAGCTCTATGTAACCTCGAACTTTTATTTCAACAATGATTGAGCTATTGTAAGACATAATTTAATCAAAAAGATGAAAGATAAAAATGCATTTCATAAGAATTAACAGTGACTGACTAATTTAAAAATTCATAAAGTAAATTAATTTGGAACAAAGTTATTTAAACAGGCAATTTGACTGGAGGATCGAAAGCAGCGTTGCACTCACACAAAACCCTTAATTACGCAACTTTTAATTTTTCTTCTAAAGTTGAAATGGTGTTGAAGTCTCTGGAAGACAAGAAGAACTTCGAACAAACTTATTTCATTCAAACTCAATTTGACCATTTCAGAATGAAAGAGATAATAATTTAACTTAATCAATTTATTTCTTGTAATACAAACACTTTTTTTACAACTGTATAAAACTCTACAAAAAGTATAATGCTAACAGTCATGTAAGTAAACAAAAAAAAAAACAGTTTAACGTTGTAAATAAAGATAAATGTGCAAAGTAGGTTTTAAAGTAAATGATACGACTAAATAAAAAAATTCAGAAAACTTTGTAAGAAGTTTATTTGTGCTAAAAACTAAAAATAATATACTTCTTCTTTATTCCTGCAATAATTATCACTCCCAAATTACGTCCACATCCAGATCCCAAGCAATCAAAAATCAATCTCGCCGACCGCAAGAATCGCCTACATCGTCACCTCCGAAATCAAAAGCCAAACTCGCTTCTCTGCCCAGCGGCGGAATCCCCAGAGCCCGCAGAGAGATACCCGGCTGGGAAACGGAGAGCTCGAATTTTTTCGCGAGCGGAAGTGGCGCGCGCGCGCGCGCAAACAAAGGCCCGAGGCGTTCCGCCGGCCGTATCAGCTGTCTCCTCTCCTCTCTCCCCTTTTTTCCCATTTAATTTTTTCTTTTTTATGCCGCGACGAGCAGGTGAGCGTCACGCTTCGCGGACCCCACCTAACGCCGACGACGGTTCCTGCTCCGCGCGGAGAGCCTCGTTTTGTGGATATGGAAATCAGCAGAGGCGATTGCCGACGAAGGCCGAACTTGTTTTTCGTTTGATTCGGCGCTTTCCGTCCGCGCGGAAAGCTGGTTTTTCCGTGGAAAAAAGTCTAGCTTTTAATTGCGCTTTTGTAACGTGAATTCAGTCGAGTTAATTGTACGTTAACGCAAGGATGAATTAATGAGTGACTCGGTGGCATTGTGCATGCAATTTGTAGTAAGTACATAATATTATTTAGATAAAAAACAGTAATCTCCCAAAATTTTCTAAACAACAATGTCACGTAAACGTTTTCTGTCTACCCTCAATTTTCAGTCCAAACCCCGTGCACCCCACTAAACAAAATTCCCTCCTAAATCCCAACCAACCCACTCAGTCAACGTCCGACGGAATCATCCCAAGTCATTGAACCACTCACGCGATGCCTACTGCATCCACGCAATTAGTCGGCATCTCGCATTAATAAACCAATGAAATTTCACGACACAATTTCAGTGACCCACTGCTCGTGTGTCGGACGAGGCTCGCCGATAAACTCGATTGCGTGATTGGAACCGGCCTTCCATACGCGGCTCCCTCCCAATGCCCGTAATTAGCGGATTACGAGGGCATATGGACGAGGGGGCCGAAAAAGAAGCGGGGCCAGCTGGATAATGAGGCCGATTGGAAAGCAAGGATAGTCCTGTTCCAGAGAGGATGTCAAGCATATGGCTTCCTCCTTGCTCGCTGATGAATTTTTCAGTTTTTGGAAATTGGACTGGTAATTGCTGGTGGCGCTGTTTGTGACCTAGTGGTATTCTGGGCCTTTGGGGATGTGGGTTAATGTCAGAATGTGAAATTAACGCGTTTGGGAGTACGGGATATAATAAGCAGAAAGAATAATGTATGAAGCAGGAGTGGGTTTGAATTTTGTAATTTCGCAGGATGGCGGTCCGAATTTGGTAAATCTTAGAGATCACTTTCATTTGAACAGGATGCCACTCGGGATTTATAAAGAAACTGAAAATTGAAATATTCTTGAACCGGTTTGATCAAAACTGCGTGTAATATAATATGAATGCCCACCGTTTACTTTTACACGGAGAAAAATGTATAAGTAAAAATTCCTATAATTTTTATTAAAAATTGCTATATTTTATACCAACGTGGAG
>JAWWEM010021260.1:0-20031 GCA_035582935.1 Ormyrus thymus | reverse complement strand
AATTCTAAGTAAGGAATGAATTTTTCTAATTTAAAAAGGATTAAAATTTTTTTTTTTCTAGAAACATGAAAAGAATTTAAATTTTCTATTAATAAATTTATTAATTTATATATAAATTTACAGTCATTAATGATGAAGTTCCTTACGCAAGATCGCCAACAAAAGAGACCACCCCTGAACTTCAACGAGAGTGACTCGGGTATTTGCGAGGAATTTCAAATTCGCGATATTCCAACTAGCGAAAACCCTTACACCATGATCAAGCCATCAGAAATAAAACTTCTGACATCCGACAGTCACGGGCTTGAATTCCTTACCCTCTGTGCCATAAAGGAGTCAGAAAAGTGTGAACCTGATGTTATTGAAGTCGACACAACGTGGATTCCCAAGCATTCGCCTCCTCCCGAATCATGGCTTGATTTTAACGTGCCATCGTTGGATAATTTGAACTTTATTAAAGATCTAAAGCCTTATGTGGCTTTCGTGGAAGAAGATCATTCGGATTGTGAATCAGTTTGCATTATTTTAAGTGATGAGGAGCAGAGCATCGAGCATAATTTCGAGCCCTCAAGGGTCGAATCGAAATATGCGGATAAAAGGCAAGAAATAATCGAACCGACGGAGTTACGATTCTTCAATGATATTTCTGCTTTTGTAACAAAGCCACTTGATGAAATCAATAATAAGAGTCAAAATAACGTAGAGATTCTTTCTGCAGATTTCGATAGCGATTTCTCAGTGCTTGATTGTAAGTCCATACCTTTTGAGAAATCGCAAAAGCAAAATCCAGTGATAGACACCTTCAATCAAACATCTAAAAAATCGGATTTGAAGTTATTTTTATCGACTGCCCCGGGTTCTTCCACTTCTCAATCAAAATCAAATTCAAATGAATCAAAACAACAGAAATACTTATTAGAAGACGCAATAATGAATATGCCAGCACAAATAGAAGTTGATTTTGATGAGATTTTAGACGAAGAACAGGAAGAAGAAATTTCTCATCAATTATCAGACGAGGCGATTAAAAAAACGCCTCCCCGAGTAGAAGTTGATTTTGACAAAATCTTAGACGAAGCAGAGCAGAAAGAAGAACATTTTCAACAATTATCAGAAGAGACGATTAAGAAAATACCTTCACGAGTAGAAGTTGATTTCGACAAGATTTTAGACGAAGAAGAGGAGGAAGAAAATATTGCACATGAATTGTCAGAAGAGAGAATTAAGAAAATACCCGCACAAATAGAAGTTGATTTTGATGAGATTTTAAACGAGAGCAGCGCTTCCGAAAAATCAGAATCTCAATCTCTCGTCGGCAGTGGTGCAAATATATTTGAGAACCTCCTTGACGAAGACTCCGAGGAAGACCTGTTCCAAGATGATCCTCAAAACACCACTGTTATTTTTAATGAAAATGTCGTAAACTCCACGAGATTATCGTTTAAAAGAAGTGCTAGTCGAAGTCCTCATCGGGAGGACGCTGCAATTAAAAAGCAGCGAGTTTCAGATATCGATTCATCGGATACAGATAGCTTTGTCGATGTTCCTGGTACCCCTCAAAAATCAAAAACACGTGTGTCCTTAGTTAATGATCAGATTGCCGAAAAGGTGGTCGAACAGAATTGTACAGATTCTGATCAGGATCTCTTCGACGATATTGAGTTTGAAACGCAGTTCGAAAGTAATAAACTCGAAGTAAAAGATAAAGATGAAACAATAGTTCCTTGTGAAAATAATGAGTCTTCATTTGAAATAAGCAAAGATCAGTCGCTTGAGAAAGATGAAGATAAAACCATGATTAGCAAGCATCAAGATGAATCTTTACTTGATAACAAGGAAGATGAAACATTTTTTGAAGATGATACATTGGTTCAAAAAAATGAGCAAGTATTAAGCAAGAATAAGAATCAATCGTCTTTCGAAAGAAATAAAAATGATGTATATAAGTCATGTTTTGGCACAGAAAAGAAAACCGACGAATTGGAAAAACATAATAGTTCCTATTTGAATAAAGATTTAATCTTAGATGATCAAAGCATTTTTAAATCCGATAAGGCGTCGCCAGACACAAGCTCGAAATTGCATAAGTTTGTAGAAAAAGATTCATCAAACAAGTTGACTGAAGAGAAGAGTATTGCAAATATTCCGGATGACCTTGTTCTTGATGATTGGGATCTTGATGATTTTGATTTTGCACCTGTCACTTCAACAACTAAAACCAAGCAGGAACGAGTCAGCAATTTCTTTTCTCCTTCCAAACCGACACAATCTACTTCTTCAGGCTGGATCACTGTAGGAAAGAGCCAACCGAAAAAAGCTCTCTCTTTAAAAAATTTGAACTTTCCGAACAACTGTTCTAAACCGGGAAATCATAACCCAAAAATCCTGACTGCACAAGTGCGGCCAAACCATCGTTTCCTGAGTCTGAAGCGAAGCCATCCTGAAACAGACAAGGACGGTTTCGCGATGCCGCAAAGCAAGACGACAAAGGTAAGTGCCGTACCAAATGAATTCACCAAGCCAAACGTGTCTGAACGCACTTCCAGAGACAAAGAAAACAATCGACCGAGCTGGAAGAGGCGGAAAGACAATAGCATCAGTCCACGCTTTCGGAAGTACCACAGTAACAACGAACTCTTCAGTAAAAAACCAAAGAAGGAAAGGAGGAAAAAGGCCAGGAGAAGAATCGCTAACCAGTTTATTGAAGACGAGGCCGAAATATCAGATGACGTTGAGACCTCGGCGGGAAGCTCTGAAGACGACGAGGACGACAATCTGGGAAATTTCGTATCGTATACGCAAGAAGTGCACGAAGACGTTGATATGACAATGCATTATTTGCAAAGTGTGAATAAGACACCGATTAAAAACGGAGCTTTTATCATGAGACCGCCGAGAAATCCAGTACCACGTCATGAAATTTTTTCGCAACCGGTATCGCAGGTCGAAGATACTTATTTACACGTAAGTTACTCGATTTTCACATGCAATTTTTGTAGTTGTACTGAAATTTTCTCACTTTTCTCTACAAAAAGAAACAAGACTGGCTTTTAGTTGTTTTTTATTAATTCATTTATAATTTTTTTGTTTTTATAGGATTCTTTTTGTGTTGGAGATGAGACACAGATGACTGTTCGTGGATCAAGTGATGAAAGTGCCTCAAATCAATCGAGTGATGAAAGTGCCTCAAATCAATCGAGTGATGAAAGTGTTTCAAATGATTCGATTCTAGAAAATCTTGAATCTGCCTTAGAAAGTAGAAGAAGAATAATGAGAAAAAAAAGACTGGAAAAAAGAAATAAATTTAAGTGTTTAGGAAATAATAAAAAGCGAATTAAAAATAGGACTAACAGTAGTAGCAGTAGTGAAGACGAAATTGAAGCTTTAAGAAAGCAACTCAGTGAAGAATCCTAGTTAAAAGAAGATAAAGACTTATTCCAGATTCGAAAGTGTATTTAAAATTTATTTTATATAAAGCATCTCTAAACGCGAAAAAAAAGTTTATATGTATATTTAGGTATTTATAATTTTCTATGTTGGAAAAGCTTTTTGAAACTAAATTATTTTGTAAAAAAAATGTTGAAAATGAGTTATTGTGAATGATAGTTTTGTGTATAATGCAATACTAGTTACAAATTCTCGCAAAATTTATGAAAGGTGGCTCATTTTAAAAGATTACCGTTGCTTAAATAAAATTTGTTTAATATTTATGCAACTGGCATAAATAACAGTATATTCTAAATACAATTTTTATTAAAACAATGCATAATTAACAGTATTAACCCTTTTATGTACAAAATCGGGTCTTAAATACCTCAGCTTGGAAGCTGAAAGATTAGTTATTTAAAAGTAAATTAACGTATTTGAAAATTGACAATTTATATTTGCTTAATGTTTGATTTCATTTTGAAATTTGTTTTCAATGTAAAAACTTTCTTAGAATGAGGCATCTTGAATAAAGTATTTGCGTCAAAGCTGTGATTTATTAAGAAATTCTATATTAATATCATAATTTTCTTGTTTGACATATATATATATATAAATAAATTGTAATCGTCAATGCGTGTATAGTAAAATAAATTATGTTCGAATTACAATTATAAAATTTAAAACTTGGATTTTATTTTATATCTATATGTATAGCTTTAAATAAAGCTACAAAATTTTTCATACAAAAATATTTTTCTAAGATGTAAAAGTAACTTTACTCTAAATATTACTTTATCCATCATAAACTTCTTCGCAAATAGTAACAAACTGTAAACTTTTAAACAAATTTTACAAATTTGTTTTTCTGCAAAACGATTTGTAAGATTGTAGTTTCTGCAACCTTGACACCGCCTTATCGAGAGTCTCGCGCTTCTGCAATTGTAAAATGAGTAGTTAAATCCAAAATACTTTCTTTTTGTGAAAATTAAAATTCAAAATTACCTTATGGAAAGAAAACCGTATGTAATTCTCTCCATAATATTTGTGTTCGTCACTGTAAAAAATAGACATCGGTGCGCCGTACACTCCAATGTTTTTGGTCAACCAATTGTTGAATTTCGCGCCAGCATCGTCACCGCTTTCATTTTTGTAATCGATATTTCCATTGTCGCAGATGGCTCTCCAATCGACTATTATACAATAACCAGCGTCGGGCATAACAGGTATCATACCGACACTTTCGAAAGATTCAAAAAGAAAATCTCGTTTTCGCGATTCCTTCCTCGCATTACTCTTGAAATAAGAGTCTTCCTTTCCGAGATTTTCGATCTCCTGCTCGAGTGAAACTGCAATTGCTTCCTGCCGTTTTGTAAAATCCACTAAATTTTCCAAGCGGTCTTATTTATCAGTTTATCTAAGAATTACCTGCAGAAGATTCGGAGCGCTGTGGACGGTATTGCTGTGAATAGGCTTCAACTTGTTCAAGATATCTGCCGGTCCATAAATCCAGCCGATCCTCCAGCCAGTTATACCGAACGTTTTACACGCGGAGCCGATGGTAATGGTCCGTTCGAACATATTTCTGAACGACGCTAAATTCAAACAAAATTGCTCTGTTACTTCAGCGACTCGGTGAGCCGCGCGCCGTTCTTATTACCTATCCTCAAATGTTCATTCGGCTCGAAGGTAATCCACTCGTGCGCCTCGTCGGAAACAACGAGTAAATCTCGACTCCTCGCCAAATCCGCAATGAACTCCAAGTCCTCTTTCTCGTAACTCTTCCCGGTCGGATTGTTCGGGTTGTTAATGATAATTCCTTTGGTCTTGCTGCCAAGCAGAGCCTCCAGCTGCGCCTTGTTCAGCCTCCAGTCGGTCATCGCTAAGCTCGCGAACCTGGCGACTCCGCGGGCGAGTTTTATCATGGGCGCGTACCTGTGGTAAAACGGCTCGATGACAATCCACTCGTCGCCTGGATCGGTGAGGCCCAGAAAGGCGACGTGCAGGGCCTCCGTGGCCCCGACTGTCGCGAGAACGTTCTCGTTTGGGTCCAAGGGTCTGTTTAGGATTCTGGAGTAAAGGTTCGCGATCGCCTTTAGGAATCTTGGATTGCCCTGAACGAGTTAAGGCGATTCATTTTTATTAGAACTATTGGATTTTCGTGATAAAAAATATTAAATAATTGAAGGAAAGGAAGGATTTACTTACATTATTAGGACAGGCTTGGTTTAACGTGGCATTGTTTAAGGCGTTTGTCAAGGCACTTCGTAAATTAATGGGAATCACGTCGTCGATGAAGTCTGCTGCAAGATTAATGGGACTTTCAGACATTTGGCAGGGTGGAGAATTATTCCTGAAATAACGGTTAATAAGCTTTCCGATACTTGTGAAAAAATTGTAGAATAAAATATATCGTCTTACATATCACAGAAAGTGTTTTGAACGCCGGCAAAAGCTGCTGTCTGGGTGTGAAGAAGTACTTGGTATTTTACAAGAATAGTAGCTGCAATGAATAGATGTGTAGTTGTAAATCGAAAAAATGTGAACTATTTACTCGGTTGTAAGAAACTTTATCTTACGTTTTCATGATAAGCGAAGTAGATTATCATCTTACTTACCAATACATAAATTATTTCGAAAACTATTTCGATTCATTATTTGATATTAGTATAATATTTTAATTTTAACTATTATACAATATTATTTACGGTGCATTAAATTAATTTTTTCAAAAATATACTTTAATCGCTTTTAATTCGGAAATAATTAAAATTATTCACTTTACAAGAATATTTAAATATAAATTTCCCGCCTTAGAAACATATTGCATATAACCGTAACTGCAACCTTCTCTAACCTGCTTTACTTGAAACGTAAATGTAAACTGAAATGTAAATGTACTTTAATAAATATCAGATTAGAAGAAGTATTTGTAATCTTGTTCACGATTTTCATTATCAGATTCGGCCGTACTCTTTAAAACTGGACTATTCCCAAAATTGGTGTTTAAAGTATTACAATCCTATAATCTTGCTAAACATTAGCATCAATAAAACTAAAAAAAAGAAATTTGGACGAATTCCACCTAGTGTGGTTTTAAAGTTTGAAATTGTACCTTCTTATTACTATGATGTATTGATAAATACACTGATAATTGCGTATATCAGCTGATAGTGAAGGATGAATAAGCACGTCTGCTTCAAAGAGACAGATTGTACATATTTTATTTTGCGCTTGCGCAGTTTTCGACATCTGTTGAGTTCTTTTGAGCGGTAAATTTAAAAGTTTAATTCGTTGTACTTTTGTACGTCTAATACAAAGTAATTTATCACAAAGAACTTTACTCGCATTTTTAACAAAAAATATTTATTATAGAAATTTAAACACAGGGAAAAAATGTAACGCTCAATGAAAATTCTTGAATTTTATTACAAATCATTTTCCACACTCTGCGCATCGCATTCCAGTTTTAACTTCTTTAATCTCCTTCCTAGCTCCTCTATAGTTTCCTCTTTCTGAAAATAATAAAATAAATGGCTGTACCGTTTATATTATTCATAAAATGTCAATTTATAATGAAATGCTAAAATTCGGCTTGAAAAAAGATAAGTCTGCAATTTGAAAATATACCTTGTCAAACGCATACCGCAGGTAATCTTCACAATTGCGTTGATTCTGCTCGCTGCAAAAACTTGTCAAAGGAAATCCCAAAATTCCAGTTTTCTGCAGGAGCCAATCCCGGAACCTGTTGGCCGAACCGGTTTCTCCAGGTTTTACAGGAACTCCCTTCAAGCTCGTCCAGTTAACCAAAACGCAATTAGTGCCCTCCGGTACTACAGGTATCATACCGCTTTCCTTAAAAATCTGCACTATCAGATTGGCTAGCTTCCGTCCTCGTTCTCGGTGAATAACGATGTAGGATTCCGGCTCTCCGAAGTTTCGCAGCTCTTCTTCGACGCCGAATCCGATGGCTTCCTGCAATCGTTTTACTGTAACTGCAATTTAACCAGTTGTAACTGTCGTCCTACCTGCATTGGCGTAGGAGCGAAGTATATAGTTCTTGACCCGACGGCTTTTACTGCTCTGATGAGGTTTGCAGGTCCGTAGGCCCAGCCGATTCTCCAACCAGAGACGCTGAACGTTTTGGATGATGTGCCAATTGTGATGGTCCGTTTAAACATTCCAGGTAATGTCGCTGCAGTTGATGACAAAAGTTACGAAAGTTTATAGAATTCTATTTAATGTATGGGTTTTTAATCTAGTATATCTTTGCCTAGTCATTTGCCATTCTTTTAAAATTCTTTACATAAAAATTATACCTATTCTTATATGCGGCTTGCGAGTCACAAATTCATGAGCTTCGTCACTGACAACGGTGACGTTCCACTTTTTTGCTAATTTGGCAATGAACTGTAATTCATTGTATGTATATTCTTTACCAGTTGGGTTATTCGGGTTATTTATAAGAATTCCTTTGGTTCTGTTGTTGAAAAGACTTGCCAATTCTCTTCTATCCAAGATCCAATCGCTACTCGTGATCGTTCCATTTCTTTTTCGCTGTTGAAACGCATATATTTTCAAATGTTTTTAGTACTTACGAACATATGAGTTTAAATTAAGACTTTCATTATTCACCAGTTTTAAAGATGTAAATCTCGCAATGCCTTTCGACAGGTCTATTACTGGTTTGTATAAGGTATAACAAGGTTCAATAAGAATCCATTCATCTCTCGGTATTATGTTACTAAACAAAGAATTAAAAACGGCCCCCGTTCCTCCTGACGTAACTGCAACGTTTTCTTTTGGGTCCAATGTTAAATTTGTAAGTTTGTTGTAGAGCTTCGCTAATGAATTTGTCAATCTTGAGACTCCCTTTAATTAAGTGAATAATCTTTTTTATAAAAATTAAATGTCTACGGAAAAAATGGGTGAACAATTAGATATTCAATATAATTATAATTTAACTATAATATTTTCGTGTTAGTATAATTCACTTTATAGTGAACTATATATTGTAAAACTAAAATATTTTTCGCAAATTTTGCGGAAAATTGTGCAAATGCAACTATTATAAAAAACTACATTTTGGAAATGTAAGTCTTAACTATACATTTTTTCCATCATCTGGAAAAAGTTCGGCTAAGCTTTTGCCAAAAGAATGTTTACAGTTTAGGAAAGAAAAGAAAGTCTCCTTCATATATTTAAAGAATAAAATAATCGTGCAGAAAGATGTTACAGTACTTACATCTGCAGGTGCATACTGATTCATTGTAACATCATTGGAAAGAGTTGCATTCGCTAATGCTTTCCTAATATTCGTCGGTACTTCGTAATTTGGAATATCGACTCCTAAATCAAGAGTGGTGTCAGGGTTCTGCTGCAGCGATAACTCACCCCTTATACAGTTTAAACAATTATGTTACAATTTATGTTCCGAATTTTATAAAAGTTATTTTGATTTTAGAATTTGTTTATAAAATTTTACCAGCCATTGAAATTTACGCCTTCAAGATGTCCGTCAGGGATAAAACTCGAGTAGTCTTCATTTATTCCCCTTCCCTTAGTAAGTGAAATCCACGTGAATATCTTTAATTATTATATACATTTAGTCGTCATTAGTTATATTAAAATTTTGATTACTGGATATTTTGATACTTAACTGACCATTATAAAATCAAGGAATTTGAATATTTTTTTATTGTTTCCCATTCTGTCGTTCTTTGTTCTCCAAAATATATTTTCATTAATTATTTTTATAGTTAATAATATAAGAAAATTTGTTGTCAAACTTAAATAGAAATTCGGTGTAAAAATTTTTGGTCATCGGCAGCTTTTTATAACAGCGCAATTCAGAATAATCCTCTTTATCAATAAAACTCTATCCTTATCAAAAATCGTATATATATGAAAAGTAAATGAAAATTAATCCCTTAATTAAATAAGATGAGTGAAAAATTAATGGTATTATTTTAGCGAATCGCCTGTTATAAAAAGTAGATTAAAATTAATCTCTTACTGAGATGACATTAATGAAACATTCAAATTGTTATTTTAGCGAACATCTTATCGTTAATCAGTAATTCCCATACGTATGCTCTAAAAAATTTACGTTTATGTAAAGATAATTAACCTTTAGAGGAGGGAAAATTTTCAGTCCAAATAGACCTCTTTTAAAACGTGTAATTCACATATAAATCGAATGTATAACTTTAACTAACTATTAACGGCGAAAATCCTTCTAGAAATGGTAGTTTTTCACTATTTTGCCCCCACCCACTTAACCCCGCATACCTCCCCCCCCGCATTATATGTATACCTTATATATGTAGACAACGATGACAGCTGATGATTAAATTCTTTAAATTCTTTTTAATTTTATAAACACTTTTATAATGTTTCAAATTTATAGTTACAACTTATAAATTGTTCCAAATTTTATTGTTCAAAAAAATTCCAATCTGAAAGTGAAAATAAGTGAAGTTGGCGTTTTATTAAGTTGTTTATCTTTGTTATCTGTTTTGAAAATTTGCAAAATGTTCATATTCTATCAATTTCATATTCTATTACATTAAAAAATGTATTAAAAAGTAAAAAGAAAATTCAAAAAAGTGAGGAATACCACTGAAAAAAAACGCGCCTATCTATTTACCTCATGGCTGGTGTGGAAAAAATAGCAAAATGACTACGTTGATTTAAGAAATTTTAAAATTAATAATTTTTAATATATATTGAATTCCATATCAAAATTTAGGGGGTTGGCGAGAAGAGCGAGCAGGGGGAACCCCCCTAGTGTGTATCACATCTTTTGTATAAAATATTATATCGATTCTCAGCTTGAGATATTGAACTCGCTCGAGTTTATCGAATTATATAGGTCTTTTGTAAAAAAAAATCGATAACGAAGTCAGAATATCAGCGCGCGATGCACTCCTGATTATAATCTAGTGATGATCCATATAATCCTTATCCTTATATATATTATAAAAATCCCACGCGACATTTGTTCGCTTTTCGAGTATTTAAAGATTTCGAGTCCAGCATATCGAAAAATCGTTTGAATTTATCGAATTATGGGAAAAAAGCGAATAACGAACAGCAAATGTCAACTCGCGAAGCGCCCGATTTGACTAGTTATTAATTACTGGATTCTCGAACAAAGAATCGATCAGCAGTCGGCATGAAGACATACCAACCGCATGATCTTAAACTTTTTAATCATTTTGCTGCTTCCTTCCAAGTCTCTTCTTTCTGAAACTAAAGATACTTCTGTGAACACTATTTAGCTTAAGGTTGTTGTTGTGTTGTAATGTTAAATTTTAATACATTTCAAATTCATAAAAAATTATTGTATTGAATTACCAATAATATCAAATAACAGTTTGATCCTTTTAATTTCATATAATTCATTAAGATAGTTGGTAGAAATTTGAATCTATAAGGTAGCTACGAAAAGTTGCTAGTTCTTAGTTACTGGTGAAGGCTTTTTCAGGTTGTCCTAAATCATTTACTGAATTGAATATAATACAAATATTGAACTTCAAATATTTGTTTAAAATGTAAGTTAATTCTTTATTACTAATATATAATTCTCCTTAATTCCGTGAGAAATTAAGCAAAACATTAATTTCGCTTCATCGCCTTTTTCTCAATTCATTTGTTCGGTCTTCCTGAAGTAACTAATAGTAACATTTTTTTAAAACGGCTTCAAAATTACAATTAACTATTTCTACGTTTTCTAAAAAATATTTATTACGTAGAAAATAAAACCGTACCTTATGATAACAATATGTACCAATCAGTACTAAAATTTTTGTTTTCTATATAATATCAAGTTGACCCGTATCCAAGCAGTCGAACGTTCTTTAATATTCATTTGACAAAATCAGTGTTTCGTTTTTCTGAGCGATAGACTTAAAATAGTTTAATTCGTTGTACTTTTTCATGCACGTCTAGTACAAAGTAATTTATCACAAACAAATTTACTCACATTAACAAAAAGTATTTATTATAGAAATTTAAAAACATATTTATAGAGAAAAAATGTAACAACCAATGAAAATTCTTTAATCTTATTACAAATTATTTTCCACACTCTTCACACCGCATTCTAGTTTTAGCTTCTTTAATCTCCTACCTAGCTCATCTATAGTTTCCTCTTTCTGAAAATAATAATATAAATGTCTGTACCAAAGAAACAGTTTATCTTATTCATACAATGTCATTTTATAATGAAATGCTAATTTTCGGATTGACAGAAGATAAGTCTATAGTTTTAAATATACCTTGTCATAGCAATACCGAATGTAATCTTCGCAATTGCGTTGATTCTGCTCGCTGCAATACATTGTCAAAGGGAATCCCAAAATTCCAGTTTTCTGCAGGAGCCAATCCCGGAACCTGTTGGCCGAACCGGTTTCTCCAGGTTTTACAGGAACTCCCTTCAAGCTCGTCCAGTTAACCAAAACGCAATTGATGCCCTCCGGTACTATAGGTATCATACCGCTTTCCTTAAAAATCTGCACTGTCAGATTGGTCGACTGCCTTCCTCGTTCTCGGTGAATCACGAAATAGGATTCCGGCTCTCCGAAGTTTCGCAGCTCTTCTTCGACGCCGAATCCGATGGCTTCCTGCAATCGTTCTACTGTAACTGCAATTTAACCGGTCGTAACTGTCGTCATACCTGCATCGGCGTAGGAGCGAAGTATGCAGTTCTTGACCCGACGGCTTTTACTGCTCTGATGAGGTTTGCAGGTCCGTAGGCCCAGCCGATTCTCCAACCAGAGACGCTGAACGTTTTGGTTGATGTACCAATTGTGATGGTTCGTTTAAACATTCCAGGTAATGCCGCTGTAATTGATGACAAAAGTTACAAAAGCTTATGGAATTCTATTTAATGTATGGGTTTTTAATCTACTATATTTTTGCCTAGCTATTCGCAATTCGTTCAAAATTTTTTACACAAAAATTTATACCTATTCTCATATGCGGCTTGCGAGTCACAAATTCGTGAGCTTCGTCACTGATAACGATGACGTTCCACTTTTTTGCTAATTTGGCAATGAACTGTAATTCATTGTATGTATATTCTTTACCAATTGGGTTATTCGGGTTATTTATAAGAATTCCCTTGGTTCTGTTGTTAAAAAGACTTGCCAATTCCCTTCTATCCAAGATCCAATCGCTACTCGTGATCGTTCCATTTCTTTTTCGCTGTTAAAACGTAGATATTTTAAAATGTTATTTAAAACTTACGAACATATGAGTTTAAATTAAGACTTTCATTATTCACCAGTTTTAAAGATGTAAATCTCGCAATGCCTTTCGACAAGTCTGTTATTGGTTTGTATATGGTAAAACAAGGTTCAATAAAAATCCATTCATCTCCCGGAATTATGTTACTAAGCAAAGAATTAAAAATGGCTCCCACTGCTCCTGCCGTAATTACAATGTTTTCTTTTGGGTCCAATGTTAAATTTGTGAGTTTTTTGTAGAGCTTCGCTAACGAATTTGTCAATCTTGGGACTCCCTTTAATTAAGTGAATAATTTCTTTTATAAAAATGAAACGTCTACTGAAAAAAGGGGTGCACATAACTCATGATAAAATATTCAAGTACAATAGATGTTCAATATAATTATAATTAACTATAATATTTTCGTACCACGTATCCACTTTATAGTAAATTATATAATGTAAAACTAAAATACTTTTCGTAAATTTTGCGGACAGAAACTGTTACACAAATTACATTTTTTAAAATGTAAGTCTTAACTATACATTTTTTAAAATGTAAGTCTTAACTATACATTTTTTCCATCATCTGGAAAAAGTTCGACTAAGCTTTTACCAAAAAAATGTTTACAGATTAGGAAAGGAAAGAAAGTCTCTTTCATAGATTTGAAAAATAAAATAATCGTGCATAATGGATGTTACAGTACTTACCTCTGTAGGTGCATACTGATTCATTGCAACATCATTGGAAAGAGTTGCATTCGCTAATGCTTTCCTAATATTCGTCGGTACTTCGTAATTTGGAATATCGACTCCTAAATCAAGAGTGGTGTCAGGGTTCTGCTGCAGCGATAACTCACCCCTTATAAAGTTTAAACAATTATGTTACAATTTATGTTCCGAATTTTATAAAAGTTATTTTGATTTTAGAATTTTTTTATAAAATTTTACCAGCCATTGAAATTTACGCCTTCAAGATGTCCGTCAGGGATAAAACTGGAGTAATCTTCTTTTACTACTCTTCCGTTAGTAAGTGAAATCCACGTGAATATCTTTAATTATTATGTACATTTACTCGTCATTAGTTATATTAAAATTTTGATTACTGGATATTTTGATACTTAACTGACCGTTATAAAATCAAGGAATTTGAATATTTTTTTATTGTTTCCCATTCTGTCGTTCTTTGTTCTCCAAAATATATTTTCATTAATTATTTTTATAGTTAATAATATAAGAAAATTTATTGTCACACTTCAATAAAAATTTCGTGTAAAAATTTGTGTATAAATTTTCGGATACCTGCAGCTCTTCATAATAACACGATTCAGAGTAATCGTTGGGAACAATAAAACAAAATTGATGTTTTTATCAAAAATGTTATCAGTATGAAAAGTAGATGTGATGAGATTAATGGAAAATTTTATCGTCAAATGAATTCTGATACGTATGTTCTAAAAAATTTACATGTATGTAAAGTGCATGAACCTTTAGAGGACTGAAAATTTTCAGTCCAAATAGACCTTTTTTAAAACGTGTAATTCACATATAAATCGAATGTAGAACTTAGGATGAGTCTCCGACCAAATAGGTGGTCACTAAAGGGATCAGATAATTGATGATAAATGGGATGTAAAAGTTTTGAAAATTGTGTAAAGTGGAATTATTACCTATCCAAGAAAAATAGAATGATAAATAAGATCTCATGGTGTTATATTACAAATATTTAATTTACCGCGTTGGTAATTTTATTTTTTGCAGATCAAGACGCATTTAATACATTTATATATATATATATATATATATATATATATATATTACATCTCTTTTACAAAATATTACCGATTCTGAGCCGGGGATATTGAACTCGTTCGAGTTTATTAAATTGTAATTATCTATTAGTTCTCGATCAAAGAATTGATCATCAGTCGGCATGAAGACATACTATGAGTAAGATCTTAAACTTTTTAATCGTTTTGCTGCTTCTTTCAAAGTCTCTTCTTTCTGAAATTAAAGATACTCTTATGAATACTATGTAGCTTAAGATTGTTGTGTTGTAATGTTAAATTGTAATACATCTCCAATTTATAAAAAATGGTTATCGAATTAGCAAATATATAAAGTAACAATAGTTTGATCTTTTTAACTTTATATGATTCATTAAGATGTTTGGTACACATTTGAATCTATAAGATAGCTACGAAAAATTGCTCGTTCTTAGTTAGTGGTGCAACGCTTTTTCAGGTTGTCCTAAAGCATTTACTGAATTGAATATAAATACAAATATTGAACTAAAAAGTATTTGTTTTAAATGTAAGTTTACGTTCTCTATTAGCAATAAATAATTCTCCTTAATTCCGTGAGAAATTTAACAAAACATTAATTTCACCTCATCATCATTTTCTCAATTCGTTTCTTGGATCTTTCTGAAGTAACTAATGGTAGAATTTTTTAACCCATGAAACGTTAGTCTGATTTGAAAAAGGGCTTCAAAATTGCAATCAACTATTTCTACGTTACCTAAAAAATATGTATTAAGTAGAAAATAACCGTACCTTATGATAACAATATCTAACGTAATCTTCACCAAAATGTTTGTTTTCTGTATAATAAGAAGTCAACCCGTATCCAAGCACTCTAATGTTCTTAATCATCCACTTGACAAAATCAACGCACGAATTTGGGTCTCCTGGTGCCACTGGAATATTTCTCAAACTTGTCCACTTGGCTAGCATACAATGACCACCGTCTGGAACAATTACGTCCATTCCAGAGTCTCGAAAAGCCTGGACTACGAGATCACGGTGCTTTTTAAGTTTTTTCAAATGGCTAACGAAGTACGAATCTGGTTTACCAAAAAGGGGGAAATCATTGTCCAATGCATGTGCAATTGCTGCCTGGAATATTTAAATAGTTCTTGCACTAAACTTATTTTCGACAGTGAGAAATTAACAGATTTGTATTTACGTACCTGTTGTAGAGATGGACTGCAGCTAATAGTTCTTTCATTCACTGTTTTTAAATGATTTAATAAAGCAGCGGGACCGTAAGTCCATCCTACTCTCCAGCCTGAGACACCGAAGGTTTTGCTTGCAGTACCGATTGTAATGGTCCGTTCAAACATACCAGGCAATGATGCTAAAATAAGCACAAAGAGCTTTATGGAATTATATTTTTCGTTAGCTTTAAAGGCATACGATATAAGAAAATAGTATAATTTGAGAAACCAAAGAGACAATGGCACTAAAAATAAGATTATAGTGAATAATCACCCATTCTTATATGAGGTTTGTAAGTTGCCCATTCATGGGCTTCATCACAAATAACTATCGCGTTCCACTTTTTTGCCAAATTTGCAATGAATGTCAATTCATCGTACGTGTATACTTTGCCAGTCGGGTTGTTCGGATTATTAAGAAGAATTCCCTTAGTTTTTTTATTAAAAAGACTTGTTAATTCTTCCCTATCTAACTGCCAATCACTGCTAGTATTCGTCCGATTTTTCCTCCTCTAAAAATTAATAGTATTATGACAAAGATTATAACGATAAAAAATGAGGACCAATGCAACACATACCAGCTTTAAGAATGTGTATCTAGGAATGCCTTTTGCCATTTTTATTATTGGAACGTATATAGTGAATGCAGGCTCAATAACAATCCATTCGTCGCCTGGAGTGGTGTGACCGTGAAACGCATTGTAGACTGCTCCTGTTGCACCGCCGCTAATGACAATATTTTCCTGGGGGTCTAATTTTCTGTTTATCAGTGTCGAGTAAAGTTTCGCGATCGATTGTCGCAGTGCTAGTAAACCCTGTAAAATTAATGGCAATGAAGGCGTTATAATGATTTTACTTATATTTAGAAAAGAATTACGTCGGAATGAGTGTATTGATGCGTTGAATCATCACTGGAAAGGGTTGCATTTATCAAAGAATCGAGCAGCAGTTTCGAAGGTATTTCATCTGTAATGTCGCCTCCAAGTAGCACTGGATCGTATTTTAAATACTCATCCAGTTCCTCCCTTAACAAAAAATGGTTATTATTATTGAAAATTTATAGTAATTTTTATAAACGTACATATGCGAATAATTGACCCCTCTTAGGTGCTCTGGAAAAATGAACTTTAAATTCTCATCATTCGTTGCTGAATTAGCGCAGGCGAACCAGAGACTGATCTGTAATAAAAAATTGTAATTAGTGTAGTGCAATTACAAAGCACAAGGATAACAGCATGAAGATATTTGATTACATATATTATCATATATTGCATATATTATCATATATTACAGATATTATCATATATTACATATATAATAATAATAAACTTCCAAACGGATATAATTCTTATCACTAGTATATAGCATTCATCTTCAATCGCGCCGCTCCTGAAAGCTTGTTCGCACTCATCGATAACGTCCACGAAATCGCGCCGGTCAACAGAGAGAGGGAGACCGAGAGCGTTAATATTCGCGATTCCGCCGATTTATCTTCGGGAGTTACTGTGCCAGTGAGGGCCGGCCGGCTGCTGTGTGCCGGCGTGGCCAGTGCCATCTGGTCGCTCAATCTTCGCGGACCCTCGCTGCTCTTCGACGAGGTTTCAAAGGCGGCTCGGCCGTTACGTAACGCGCGGCCTCCAATTTTTTTGCCGGCCTTCGGCGGCAGTCCGGTGCCGGAGAGCGAGAGCTCTTTTTTAGTCGGGGAAGCTCGGCTCGCCTCTTTCCGCTTTCTCTCTTTCCTCTCCAGCTGTTTCGCAAGATTTCGATGATGCTCGCGTGCGGCTGTTGAACTCTATAAATATCTCTTCCTCTCTGCATCGCTTTATTCTGTTCGTGCATACGCATGCTGAGTACCTTGCACTCTGGTTACAATTAATATCTAACTAATTAGTATAATTAATAAATAAATGCTTGAACTTACCATTACCGTAACGTAGCACTTCCAGCTGCTTCTTCCTTTCCCCATGTTAAATAAATTTTGAGAAAAAATAAGTGCGTAAGGTAATTTATATATGTCCTAGCATAGGCCTGAACGTTAAGTAGTACTGAAGTATAATTGAATTTTTAATCATCGAAATTCATTAATTAATCACATACAAATTTATAATTATCAGAAAGGCAGAAGATAAGATATAATGGTCAATTGTGTATTATACAATGCTTAATTATATTTCTAGTATTTATTTAGCTGCTTGCTCACCTGTGAAAATCAGGTAGTGCAGAGGAGAAAGAAGAAATTGGGTATGTTGGAAAGTTTTTGAAATCCGTTAAAGAAGTGATTTATATTCATATAAAGATATGAACAAAATCAAGTGCCAAGTTTCAAGATAATTGAAAAATAATTTTTTAAGGTATTAAATCTCAGACATGATCTTTTCAAGCGTTATTGCAAACTGCGCCGTAATTAATTAATTAATTAATTAATTGATTTTCAAAATATAGCCGAAAATTCCACAAGTTAAATTAAGCATTCTTTGAATGAAAACAAAATTGTGTAAAATTTTAGTCAGGTTTATTGCAAATAAAAATTTCTTATTGCTATCAATAAAAAACAAAATTAATAATTTTTATCATCCATTTAGTTAAATTTAACATAAATTAATATAAGTTAAGTACTGAATGATTATATTCTAACTTATCGTATAACACTTATTAAATACAAGGACAAACGCTATTTATTTTTCTTTAACAAACTTAGTCTTAAAAAGATAAAAACAAATATATACAATAATAATTACAAATAATTGAATAATTTACACTCTACAGCAGTTGTTACGCTCCTAGAAAATTTTCTAAATTACATATTGCGCGAGTGCGTTCCTTGCCTATGCTATTTTTACTTAGTTTTTCTTATTTTACTATCGCAATTTTCCTGTTATTATTTACTTTGTTACACTGACGGCGTGCGGCTCTACTTATATATTGTTTGCACTTGATTGAACTGGTTGCGTGGGCGTCGGTGGCTTACACCGCGTTTCTTTACCCGAACAATCGTCTGGCTCTGTAATTGGGCATTTCAATGTCCGTTTGATTAACAAAAATAAAGTAAAATAAATAAAATAATTATTTGTTTCAGATCACACAACAAGTTGATTGCAACGCGTTACTGATAGTAATTGAGTTTTCTTAATCTCTGCGCTGCTTTTAGAAGAGTTTCTTTCTTCTGAAAAATAAGATAAAGAATACATTTTTGCATTTGCTTATATGATAATCCTGGTAGCAGCGTAGCGATATAATCGCTAGGTTATCGTTAAACTTCAAAATTTAGAAAGTTTCTAGCGATGTTGTCGGTACGCTGCTATCAGGGTAAACTCAATCAATTAGTAATTATATCAGGCAAAAATATTACCTTATGAAAGCAGTATCGGACGTAATTTTCACCCATTTCACTGTGCTCCTCTCCGTAAAAAGACGAAACCGGGAGTCCGAGTACACCTACGTTTTTGATAAGCCACCTGATGAATTTCATGGATGCGCCTTTTTTCTTAGGGTCGACGGGAACCTTTTTCAAACTCGTCCAGTCGGCTATAACGCAGAATCCTCCTTCCGGAACAACTGGGATCATTCCAGATTCTTCGAAAGCTCGCACCATAAAATCTTGTGCCTGCTTTACATGTTCTAAATGCGCGTTGAAGAAGGACTCGGGCTTGCCGAAGTTCCGGAGTTCTTCCTCGAAAGCAAACGCAACGGCATCCTGTAACAAGAGAGTAGTTTATATCATATCCATAGTCCGGACACCAGGCCGATTTTCTTAGCCGACGGAGCTCGAAAATTCGAGCTGGTGTACCTGCGCCGGTGTCGGAGCACTGTCTATCGACCTCGCGTTGATAGTTTTTACGTGATTCAAAATTGCAGCTGCCCCGAAAGCCCAGCCGACTCTCCAGCCTGATACGCTGAATGATTTACTCGCAGTGCCTATAGTGATTGTTCGCTCGAACATACCCGGCAACGATGCTGAAAACAGATGCAATTGAAATGGGAAAAAAAAATTGAATTTTATTTGGCGATTCGTTGCATAGGTACTGTGCTCGAGGTGGAAATTGAAATGATTAATTAAATTTTCTAGTTATAATAATCAAATCAAAGCTCTATCTTTTCTTTTTATCATTAGAGTAAATTAAAGTGAAGATTTTCTTCAAAAATTACACGGAGAAAAATCGCTAGTGAAATTTACTTAAAAGGTATAAGTGAAAGATACTGATTCTGACTTAAGTAAGATTTACTTGATTTATTAAGTAAGCCACCGCACGTGCAAGAGAGACAAAAAGAAAAATGGCGCCTAGGATTCGGTAAAATTTACTTATACTAGTAATAGATGGGCGCGCTCCGCGCGCCGATGTTTCGCGTTCGTTATTCAACTGTCGCTCTTTCGGCTGA
>JAWWEM010021229.1:0-14569 GCA_035582935.1 Ormyrus thymus | reverse complement strand
CCGCTCATCTCTCGAGCGCGCGCGGCTTTTCGAGTTCTGCCTGCCAGCTAGCGAGCCAGGCCCGCACTTGTTTACGAGTGCGCGTCTGATCGGTGAATTTGCCAGCTCGCGAGGGAGCTGCTGGCCCTGGACAGGGGGTGCGAAATTTGAAAAACTGGTTGCTTCGCTCCTCGGAGGACAGGTTTTGGTGTGTTGAGAAGGGGTACGAAGTTTAAATATTCGTTTAAGTACGCGACAGACGGTACTAGTTCTTTCAGTAGGAGTGAAGAGGGTGAACTTTCAAAAAATACACTTCGAGCAAGGGTTTAAGGATTAAATATTTGATATCATTTATTGAAAAAAATAGTAGTCGTTAATTAAAAAATAAGATTTCAGTTTTGAAATACTTTAATAAAAAAAAACAACAATTTTATAATTAAGTGCATAAAAATTGACCACATGATGGAGTCAGCGTAATTTAAAAGATCGAATAGGGATATCAACATTTTAAAACCCAATATACGGTTTAAATAGCTTCTACGTTCAAAAAAGGTAGTTTTATTTATTACACGAAGGGTTCTATTTGCCCAAAAGGTCCCACTTAACTAGGGGGTTGTTATCAACAAGACTAAACGGGGATACTTTCGCTGATGGTGTATAAAGATATGTTTTGAACCAAGAAGTAATACCCTTGAAATGGAGTATAAGGAAATTGCGCTTGGAGAAAATAGGGTGACTTTTAATCAAAATGACTTCTTTTACGGTAAATGGTAGTTACTTTAACGTGAAAAAAATTCAATTTAATATATAAAAACGACTAGCATTGTAGAGCAAAGGCATACTTTAAAGTCAAAAGAGTATATTTCTTTGAAAAAACTTTATTAGTATTAATAAAGTTATTAATATGAGTTTTATCAACAGTTTGAAAAACTGATAAAAAGATAGTTTACGTCAATATCTCTAATGAAGATAAATAAAAATAAAATTTTAATGTAAATTGACATTTTTCAGAAGATTATATCGTAAAACCAAATTGGTTTTAATAAAAAATTCTTAAAATTATGAAAATTTTCAAAAAATGTTTACAGTGAAAGTAAAGAAAGAAAAATCATAAAAACATAGATTCAGTGTCTTACGCTGAACAATTCAAACTATTGATTCATTAAAAAATCTTCAATACCTAAAGTATTTACGATACTGTACAAGTAGCAAAATTAAATAGAATTAACGGCTACTGCTCGTACTGCACTAATCTTCTAACAAAAATGTTAATTTAAGCACGTGAAAATAAAAAGTACGTAAAAAAATTGAACAAACAGCTATAAAAAATAAAAGCTACCTAGCTGTAAAAAGCTTTGAAAATGGACTTCTAACTTTGTAGAATATTTTTCTTTGCGCGCAGCCAAGTCATAAAGGCCAGACTTTTCGAATTTTCCCGGCGGTATCTAAATGCTAAAAGCTTCCTTGTGTTTAACCATTTATTCACGTATCTAAAGAATTTCTGGTGAAAATAGTACGGCGCACTAAACGAAAATGAAAAGTTGATTAAAATTTATTATGCTTAGCTAAAAAAAAAAGAGCTTTTCAAAAGAACACCGCACACTTTGATCTAAAAGATGTTTGAAGAAATTGACTGGATAGAAAAAGTGTTTCATCACTTTTCAACTGAAAATGTTCTGTTTTTACTACCAAATTTACTGCATACAATAAAAATTAAAGAAATTATTTAATCAATAGACATCTACATATAAATTGAGTCTGTCAAATTCGATGTAAAACATGCCGCAAATATTTGAAGGAGATCATCAGCTCATTAAAGATAAACAATGCTACGCGTCTTTTTACGGAAGAAACTTAAAGACTCCTCGAAGTTTATAATTTCTCGATGGTTTTGCATTTCTGAAAAGTACTGGTACAAAATATTTTAAAAGAGTAAGCAATTTTTCTGCTTTGAATTTGCATGCAGATAAGTATGTTACTTGCGTTTACGTAAGATCATCACGCTTTTCGAAAATTGAGAGAAAAGCGGGTTCAGATTTCACAACAAATAAGTTCTAAACAATATATATTCCAAGCTTTAAGATCTCAGGAGCTTTCTACCTCAATCTCAAGTTCCGAACTTCACCCACCGAATCGTATTTCCTAAGACATCCCCTAAGAATCACCCTCGGTGCGCTGCGCTTTACCTCCAACTAAAACAACCGCAATTTCCATTTCCGCGCGCGCGCGGATTCGCGTCCCCGGTTGTCGCCAGGATTGATATTCGAACGACTGATGGCCTCCGGCAACTGAAAAATCCGGAAGTACCCACTAGAAAAGCGCCGATGATTTCCGCGCGCGTCCGAGGCGAGTTACTTTTCTTTCCAGGGAAGGTTAGTGCGAGGCGAGAAGTTTCGACGACACGTGCGAATCTTACGGAATTCGAATTCGGATCCGAGAGGTTCGTGGATTTGGCGAGGGCACCTCGGGCGGCTTTTTTGCTTTTGGCTTTTTTCGCGTGATTGATGAAGCATCGGTGCATGGAAAATAAATGAGGGGCCGACGTTTGCGATCGGGAAAGCTCGAAAGTTCGTGGAACTTGAAATTTTGAGTTTTGGGTTTGAGCGAAAATTTTTTAATAAACGCTTTTGTGACAAACATATTTTTTATTATTAGTAACTCAAGAGACAGATACTTTATTCTATAATCAGAAATTCGAGGATCAAAGTTCGTTAAAAGTTCCCTTGACACGTTATTCAGGCATAACAAAAACAGCAGCGCCGTCTTTGATATCGCGCGAGAGAAGGTAAATTTTGTCGAAAATTAAAAGGCCATCTCGCAACGAACAAATGAGGGTAAGGAAAATTGAATCACATTGTTATCTCGAGTCTCGATACAGTAATGAAATCTGTGTCAAGACGTAAAAAAGGCAATAAAAAATGAAATTGGGAGCTTCCTTCGCCGCTCGAGGATCTTGCCGAAAGCACTTCTAAACTTTATGACATAATGAGGTGGAGGATGACTTCGAGTGGTAACCCGAGAGTATATCGAAAGAGACCCGAGAACCGTTCCGCGACTCCACGAGACCCTATATTGATCGCCATCTTATCTTCGCTATTTCTTGACCCTTTATGTGAAACGTCGCTTAAATATTCGAAAATGAATATCGTTCGATTTAAAAAAAACTGGCTCTCGGCTGCACGCACGAGTAATCACATTTCTTCACGGGCAAGCGAGCTTGCCTTCTTTCATTACACTTTAATTATACCCGTCCGCATTTAGCAAGCTAGCCGAAATCCAATTTTCTCAATCGCGCAAAAATCTTAAAAGTAGAAGCAGAACCCGCCGCGATCTCTCGCTTTGATCTCAAGTCTCGCGCCACCCCTTTCATAACCCCCGAAATTCTCGCTCGACCCGCCGCCCGAGAAGGCGCGGCGTCTTCCTCGAGAAACACGCACGCGTCTCGGAGCAGCGGATCGAAACTGCTCGCCTAAACAGTCGAGGAAAGAAAAAAAGTCACCCGTGGCACAAGTCGGTAGCGGGGCGGGGGGGAGGGGGGGCCTAATGAAAGAGAAGCAAGTTTCACGGCGCGCGGCGCTAACAATGCCTTTGATGCTCTCCTGCGCGCGGCGGACGATGTATCGAGCCGTCGGGTTTTCAGACTTGGACGACATTTGAATGGCGCCGCGTTGGATTAGAAGAGAAGGGAAGGCCTCAATGTGAGCTGCTCGAGGCTTAATTTCGCGGGGGAAAGGACGCGGAAGCCGCGAATGATTACGGGAGGGGGGAGGGTTATTTTTGGACGACTGCACCCGCGCTCGAGGGCGGGGAAATGGGACGCGGGTTCTTTGACTGGAGTCTCGGTTTCGCCGGGTTGTTATTCAAGTTTATGCAGGTCTATTTTGGAGGGAATAATGCAAGTAAAAGTCTCGCTGCTTTCGGTGTCGCAGAGGTACTTCTTTCAATGGTGGCTAGTTTATGGATCAAAAATTTACAATTCTGGCAAAGAATTTATTGTACAATTTTACAAATAAATAACGGTCAATATTTTAATAAAATCTTTCTTTATATATGACTTTTTTTTGTATAACAGTAAGCTAGGAAAGCCATAAATTCTAACTAGAACTCTACTTTGTCATGGATTAATCACTGACAATAACTTTTAGGCTACAATTTATTTGCCAGTCTGTGACAATCGTAAATAATCATTTTTATTTTCGTTTTTTTTTTTTTATTAAATGCCAAATGTATGTATATCTAATATGTATCTAAGACTTTTCTATTGAATATAAATTTTAATTTCAATAACTATATTTTATTTTACGAAAGATACTGATCATTCTATTCTACAAAACGCAATATTGCCAAGTTCCATTTTTCAATTTCTAAAATTCTGCATTGTATTATTTCGACCAATTCAATATTGCAGAAAACTGAGAAACAAAAAAATACTCGTCCCTTCTTCCTCCTCTGCTATTTCCGAAAACCAATTGTCCTCCAATAAGTATTTTTGTCCTTGCCCGTCCAATAGACCATCTCGACTTTCGGACAAACTTTCCTTCCGTGTCGGACTGCGGAATACCTGCAAGTTCCATTAGTTCAAATTATCATGGTTTCCCGGCTATTTTGCCCGGGAACAGAGTCGGAAAACGACAGTTGTTGTTTCGAAATTCAATTTGCCCGCCGGGCTTTGCTCCGTCGAGTGTTTCGAATATTTTGCATTGTTTTTACGTTACGAGAATTCGCCTTTTTTTTTCTCCTCCCACACCGTTCCTTTGTGAGACAAGAAAACGTGAGCGAAATGGAACGGTATGAACTCTTCATTAAGCTCTTATGGCAAGAGCTCGCAGAAAATTCGTGGAATATCACGAGATGCTTGTTTTCCTTGCATGTTTTCTGAAACTTTATTTGACGCTATTTAAATATTAACCAATTTTTTAATGCACTATTTAAATATTAACCAATTTTTTAATGCACAAGTTTAAAACTAAATTTTTGTAATTGAAAATCTGTAATTAAGAACATAGTAATTATCGTTTTAAATTAGATGTTGTTGTTTTTTTATTTTATTCAAGGATTAATTAAAGGAAAGAGTTTATCTGCTTTTGTTTGATAAAAACGAAGTAATAAAAGAAATTTTAATTCTGTTCGAATTAATTGATATGATCAAATTCGTTTTTTATTTTATACAAGGATCAATCAACAGAAACAGTTCATCTGCTAAATTCGGTTAACAAAAACCTAGCAATATAAAAATTTTGAATTCTATCTGTATTTATTGATATAATCAAGTTTTAAAAAATACCCAAAACTTTGTTCCAGTAATTCCCACTTTACAAAACTTAAGCATTCATTACGAAGCAGAAACGCAGTATATTTTTAAATTTTTACTTGCCAATGAATCAAAACCGCAGTAAAACAAATTTGTTCTACCATTGCATTTCCGCTGTCTATTTAAATAATACAGCTTCCACTTCGGTATCTTTCAGTTCCCAGAAAATTGCGATGTATCGAGTTTCGAACGTTCGCGAAACAGGCATTTTTTTCCGTTAAAAAAAAATTGATTCTCTGAATTTTTTCGAACGGCGCGCTCTGCGTGTCTCGAAGTCGCAGACGATAAATACGGGCAGCAATGGAATAGTGATGGATTAGATAGCGTCTATTAGAATTGATTGCTGCTTTTTGTTGAAATTTTTTTTTTATCGATCGTCGAAGATTGGATAGTTGTTTCTTGCGGGCGTTAATTAAATGGCTGGAAAAAAATAAAAACTCCAGACGCAGAAATGGAGTTTTTCTGTTAAAGAAAGAAAAAAATTGTAGAAAATTAATTGACTACCTTTATGAAATTGTATACCTATAATTAAATAAAATAATATTAATTACTTAGTGAATATTGCTTAATAAAAAGTGTTCTATAAAAATTCTTTAAAAATGGAGGTGAAAAATTTTGTTAAATATTTTAAAAAGCGAATAAATTCAGAGTTGACATATTGGATGACTTCCGACGCTAAAAGTCAACATCGCAGTAATTCCAGTGAAATATATATGCTCTTTAGTGCTAATAAATAAAAATAATTCAATGTGCAACAAGACGTTACGCAGCAATCGATATCAATTTTTCATTTTGCGCTCTACATCACATTTAAAAATCTATAATAACCAGCAAGGTCGAGCTGGTTGTTTTGATATACGACGTGCATTATGCCAAGATCGTGGCATCTCCAGAGAAAACTTAGTTTTAGATGATTTATTTATGTGAACACCTTATTTATAAATGGACGCTTTGCGCAATAAATCATGCAAATTCTTAATAACAAATGGGACATGAATTTTGATTGCCGAATCGATATCCGCTAAAAGACCGAAACACAAATAAATAAATACTGCAGGGCTTCGTCGGAATGAAACATTCGAATTTCAAGTGTTTTACGCGCGAGGAGATAATAAATCGACGATTTCTCACAAGTTTTAAGCCGCACGCGCGTTTAAAATTTTGACTGCATCATTACCGGGTAATGCGAAAAGCATCCTTTACGCATCCTAATACATTTATGTGCAAGCACAATTTTCATTCACCCGACAGATATTTCAAACGAAAATATAATATCAAAAGCCGGCAGCTCTCTCGGCATCTCTTTCAATAAACTTTTCCTTGAAGTACGTCTCGCATAAAAGCAAAAGTATAATACCATTTTACGACCTTTCTTTACTTTTTTTTCTTTCCACCTGACCGTAATATTTTATATTTTTTTTCCCACCGGCGGGGCGCGTGCGCCCATAAAACCGCGCGCTCGCGGTACTTCGACCTAAATACACGCGGCGAAACCAAAAAACGAGCATAAACCGGGCAAGAAAAAAGGGAAGTAAAAGGCGCGCCTATAAAATGATGAAAGATGCGCCGAGCCTGAAGAGAGGGAGAGAGAGAGGAAAAGCGGTCTCAAGGCTCCTTCTCCTTTTCCGATTTACGCGTGCGTTAAGATTCTCTCTCCTCTCGGGGGAGAGCGGAAGGAGAAAGGAGAGACCCTCGAAAAATTTGCTTTGCAAATACCGCAAAAACAGTTCCTTAAAGCAAAGTCGTGTCCGACGTCCGCCGTCTTGCGGCGGGCTAAAAGTTTCACCTCTCGCGCGAGCTCGAGCCATTTTTCCGAGCTATGAGCAGGGACCGACTCCCCCGGAATGAGAGCGAGAGAGAGAGTGTCTTGGCTCTCGGACAACCGAATTATCCTCATATATCAATTTTGATTTATCGCGAGAGTACAATACCATTTTTCTATGAATTTTGTCTAAGCTTGTTTACATACGTTTTATACAAGCCGAAAAAGTGCGAGCCGTCGGAAGTGGAGAGCAAGTCCGACGTGGCTGAAAATATTTATTCCGGAATAAATGGCTAATTCGGTTCAGTTTCAAAAAAGCAAGAAATTCTGAAACAGAATTAGAGCGGCGAAATGAAGGAATGCAGCTGAATTATTAAGTTTTGCTTAAAAAAATATTCTTTTATATTTGAAAATGAATTTTAAAATATTGGATTCATTAGTCAAATGCAATGCGACTTGATAAAGCATAATGTAGAAAAAAAGCAATCTTTTAAAAAATATCCGCACATTTCCATATTTTACTTTTAGTCCAAATCCAAGAGAGATAAAATATATTTTTAGAATTTCGGCGTTTAATTAATTTTTCTAATTAAACAGAAAATCTTAAAAGACAAGTAGACAAAGTTCGCGGCACTTGTTTTTCGATCACTGAACATTAAATTATTCATTGAACATCCGCTACTTATGATCCAGCATCCGGCATCTCTAGAGCACCAATATGAATAATACCTACGCGCACGCTTAATTAAAAACCTAAGATTACTTTAATAAACCACCCTCGTCCTTTTCTCAGAAGGAAAATGCTCGAACGTCTGACAGTTAACAATGTGTTTCCAGGCAAAAATAAGACGCGAGAGGAGGAGTACAGCTCGGAACGGTGTGCGCGAGTTCGCTCTTCCAAGCAACTGTGCCATGCACGCAACAAAAGGAGTCATAAAGCCAAATGAAGTTGTATTAATTACAATGGAGCCAGAAGGAACCACCGCGGGCTTCTTGCGGCTTTCTCTCTCTTTCTCTCTCTCTCTCCCTCTTGCGCTCGGGAACGCTTCGCAGAACCGCAGCGACACGAGTGACTGACTTCTCCGCGTTCCCCCCGGAGCCCCTTAAAGGATTCCGACACTTAAGGATTCTGTCTACCCTCAAAACTGCTGCAAAAGTCTTCGGAAGCCGATTACTTAGTCGCTGGAGCGACGATTATTTTTAGAACGATATTATTTTGAGGTTAGACTGGAGAGCTCGATTAATAGAAGGATATTTTAGGCAAGTATCAATTAAATTCGTCAAATGGATTTTTTTCAGTGAAATTGTTATTCTTATTATTTATTTTTTAGTTTTATTAGTCTTTTGTTTAAAATTCAATCTTTACGAAACATTGTACTAATACAACTTAAATAGTAAAGTTCGACAAAACAGAAAAAAACTTGACTCAAAAAAATTCTATAAACCAATAATAGCACATAGAAGATACTAATTTTGAAAACTGTTTTAAGGAGTCTTCGGCGTTTTTGAATAAAATCACGTACATCTCTAAAACTTGACAATAGTGTACATAAACTATGCCACATTCATTTACGAAAAAGAAATTCTATGATTGACGAAGGCATTTTCGAAAAAATCGCTTTCAAAAAATTCTTATTTTAACATGCAACCTTATGGGGTTCCTCAATAAAATCGATTAATACTACGAAATAAAATCACGAGTTTCCGTGAAACAAAGATATATTTATACTTTTGATTCTGAGAAATCCATTAGGTCAATAAAAACATTACGTTCACATATTTGATCAAAAGAAAATTGCAATTAGTGTACTAAACATGAGATGAGCATCGTATAGTTACCGCTAGCGCGCATGCGCCGTGAGTTCGGCAACAGCGCATCGAAGGATACAATTCAAAAGAGCTGGATGGAATTATCATAAATTGTAATAAACAATTATGAAAGTAATTATTTTAAAGTACAAACATATTTCTAAGTAACTATTTTTTTCAATTAAAAATTACTTATACGAAAATTACCATTTAAACAGTTTTTGTTAATACAAAAATTATTATTTAAAGTGTAAAAATTGTTCAGAAGAAAAATGTTTGCTTTTCCAACAACACCTCGGACATCGTAAACCATTTTTTAAATTAACAATAAAATAAATTTCTAATCGAGTCGACCACCTGAAGGGTTATGATGGTAGGTCAAAAGAAAGCAAAAGCATAAGGCAGTCGGGCAGACGAAGTTTCACTCGGTCAAAAATGCGGTGGTGCCACTTTTACAGCGACAGGGACGCAAAAATTACGCAGGGTGCCCCGGTAAATCATACCAATTTTTCGCTTTCTCTAATTTTTGGCGTTTTCTCAACGGTTTCTTATTCTAATATTCAGGTACTATTGTAATTAAAGTGTTATTAAAAAATTTAATAATAATAAGCACTCGTTCAAAGTGTGCCCCCATAGTACCCTTCACTCGATAGGACACCAAACGCCAAAGACCCCTTAAAAATATGAAATAAATTGTGAGAATATCGACGTTAATATTTTAGCTGGTTAGTCAGATTTGTGATAATTAGTTTTGCACGTGTTGAGCGCGTTCGTGACTGCGTCGCTTTAATAAATGAGCACGCGAAAGCAACCCTCCCTTATTACTTCCCAAGAAAATGAGAGAAGCGCAGCTGTCGGTCTTATCTTCTTAGAGAAGTCGTATCGAAGATACTTAATATGCGTGTAAGGATACAGAAGGCCTTAATTTAATACAAGGGAAGGAAATTCCGGTGGAGGACCTTTTGTTTATGAAACGAGATTGAAGGTAGTCGGATTTATCTTAAATATTTCCATAATTTATGAGAAAATATTCTCTTTGAAATGCGCGAAAATGAGAAAACGTCTAATTTAGAGAAATTATACGTTTGCTAAATAAGAAAGAATGTTTGGCTTGTTTCGCGACTTATAAATATTGAAATAGAGTTTTTTACAGATTCGAACTTCCGGGGCAAGAAATGAAATAATCTCGAGAATAAACAAAGCCATCCATATTCACTGGCAATATCGCTTTTCAATCATTTCAGTCATCAGAAATAGATAGTTTTTCGGCGAAATATATTATGAGATACAACTTTTATTTTCGGTTCTCAATTTCAGTATATAACGAATCTTCTTTTTATACCTTTATGAAAAAAAATGTTGGAACAAAAAATGGATCCGAGCTTTCATTTAGTTTTTTTGTATGCAAAACGAGCAAATATATTTACAAATATTTCCAAGGTAAATAAAGTTTCGTAAAAGTAAAAAAAAATATCAAAAAATTTATCAAGAAATTCACACAATTCTCATTTTTACGTCACTTTTCTGTATACTTTATTAATATAAAAGGAATTTGAAGAAATTACATTTTTTAAAAGATCGATTAAGCTAAATAAATAAAAATTGTAGTAATATTAATCGACATTAAATATAAGCAACTTTACATTGAAAATATTTTAATGTACGTCTAATAATATACACTTCATTCCGCGCAAGTATTTATAAAGTTTGAAAAAGAAAAACAAATCAACAACAAAGTTTAACTTTCACTATTGAGGCAGACGCTTCAGCACTTCTTGCTATTGACGTATCAAAACTCCGCTGCAATAGTATAGATTTTTACTTTGACACATAAATAACTGTTACGCTCATTCGCTCGTCATAATTTCTAATCGAATCCCGCAAAAGCAAAACTCCCTCGGCAGTGCGGGATATCGATTCCAGTCGAGCGTCCAGAAATTTACCTTCAATTCACCGCTGCCGTGAATCATCGGAAAAACAAATCCAATTTCAAGACGAATAATCCGCAAAGGGAAACCATCGGGATCGCCTCGTTTTACGGATGGCGGCTCGATTAAAAGGTCGAAAGTAGGTTAATAAAAAACTTTTCCCCTCGGCCGATCTTTAATAATGCCCGGCTCTCCGATTCAAATTCGCGCTCCATTATTTTTCCACCCCTTTTCGTCCCCTCGACGACTGATGCGCGGGATATACATCTATCCTTAATCGAAACGAGCGAAGGATCGAAACAAGTGTCTGGCGCGCCAAGCCGCAATCGCTTTCTTGCGAAACTCGGCTGGCTGAACTTGCCCGGTGTTCATCCGATGATTTTCGCGACCCCGCCGTGGCCCTAATTTACAGATCGGGGCCGGGTTTCTCTTATCTCTGACGGCCCTTTCGTTACTGGGACGAAATTTCGGGGTTCGGGGGATGCTGATATAAATTAGGTCTCGAAATGTCGCGATTACAGGCATTAATTGGAAAGAGATCTTTGATTTTAATTTATATATTGGAGGAACAAGTTCGATGATACGTATTTTGTCGTCTTTAATTAAATTTGTGTACAGGTATGAAAAATGTAACGAGAGAAGTATAAATATATACTTTTCACATTGATATTTTCTCCTTTTTTTACTTCATATTTTTCTCCGTATCAATTTATTTTGATATAACAATTTATAGGCGGTTAAAGTGGACAGTCTTGAAATTTTACAACTTTTAAAATATTCAAACTGCAAGATTTACTTTCACGCGTGACGGGAGCGTTTCTTTAGATTCTGTATTACTTCATGAAAATTCAAAGAAAATTTGATAAAGTTAATAAAAAACAACAATTTAAGGAAATACGCAGAGAAATTCGATACAATAAGAATTGTACGACTGAATATATACGACGGTAGAGTAGAGTCGGCAGGAGGCTACTTATACAAATTCATGTACAGATATACGAAACGCTCGTCGTTTCAGGAACTTTGACCGTGTTTTTCTCAGCTTTTTCCTCGCTTAAGGAGGTCAAATTTTTTCTGAAAGCCCATTTTTCGTTGTTGATTCCTTACGTCCGCTCCAGAAAGCTAAGTAACACACATTCGCGAACATCTTATTACTCTCAATGTGCTGATTCCCATTATTACGATTGTGCGAGGGAAAAATGTTTAAAACTGTTTTCAAATTAAAATTTTCTGCGGATCTGTTAAAAACAGAGCTAGAAACTTATGAAATAATAAAACTAGTAAGAAACTATTGCTTTTGTATTATTTGTACGAGCATCTTTATTATATTGCAACAAATAAAAGAACCTCATGATTTTTACAAAAAATCTTTCGTCGATAAAAAAATGATAAAAGTTAAAAAAATAATTAAAAAACTACATGAAGTCATTAAAGGAGGTGGCTAAATACTCGTTTATCCTCATAAATTTCTAGTAAACACTTGTTCAATACCACAACAAAATCTATCATTCGATTATCTCCTTAGCAATCCAGTCCCCTCAGCAGTGTTATTGACCCAACCCAGAAAAGCCCAGTGTGTTCCTTTTTCCAAACGTCGTGTCTTCCTTATTTACAGGCGCACATCGACAGCGCGCCGACAATCCAGTTCCAACCAGATTCATCCCGCTCGTTCCACCCGCCTCCCCCACCAACCTCGCCGCCGCCGCCCCGATCGTCCGTCTGACGAAGCTCGAAAACCCGTCGAAAACCGCGGGAAAAGCCGAAAAGTAAATGCGTCGCAGCGAGCAGGCCGCAGGCCGTTCTTGTTTACCCCGTCGGCCGTCGTCAATCGATAAGGATCGCGGCAGAATATAGCCCCCCCTGACTGTCGGGCCGACACGCAGCTCCGAACTCGGGGACGGTCCGCTTGGGGGCGCGCGGCCGCCGCTTTCCCAATATGGCCGCTTCTCGCTGACGGGCCGACAGTAGTGCGCACCTGCGAACACCTTCCTCTGGCCAGCAGCAGCTCCTCCCGTCTCCAGTGTCTTCTCGCGATCGGTAAGTGTTTCGTCAGCCCGTTTTCTCAGCGTGTAATCCTCGTTCGGAGCAGGGGGTCGAGCTTGCCTCGCGAGCGAGCCGGTGAGAGCGCCGATCAATAGGGTAAGGAAGATACGAAGGGGGCGGCCGGAACGACTCGATCGCGAGCTTCTCCCAGGCTCCTCGTCGCGTTCCGCGCTTGTTTTGCACGGGGCGAGGGGACACTTCCGCGCGCCACCGACGTTTTTGCGCGATCGGGGCTCTCGTGCGGAATTGCGTGAGACGAGGGTGAGGGGCCTGGCTGTGAATGAACGGCTCGCCGCTGCCTTTCATTCGGTCCGCTGTGTAGCGTGAAATTTTATTCTGGATCGGAGCTCTCGGTGGGCGGATATTGCTGATTAATCGGCGGCTGAGGTACGTACTGGATATTTATGAATTCGGTAGAGCGGAAGACGTAGAAAATAGTTTTTCGAAAAAAGAAAATGTTTAACAGCGAGTTATTTTGCCACGAACGTGTAATTAATCTTGTACTTTCACAGTGAAATAATACTTCAGAATTTTATTTTTCTAATCTCATTAATTTTCAGTGACCATTACTTGTTTGTAGACAAAGAAAAAAAATGCTGAAAGTCGTTGTTAAAATAATGCAATAACCGAATGTATATCGTAAGCGTTACGTAATGCTTTGTTACATTGTAAAATGAGCAGGATATAACTTTAACTGAAAGCATGCGAAAAGCAAATAAAAATTAATTGACTGAGTGTATGTAACTGAGGCTTTATCTGAAGCCATTAATAATAAACTTCACGCAATTAAATGATAGTTTAAAGGAGTGATGAAGTAGTTTCGTTAATAAATAATCGGTACATTTTACACAATGACTTTCAGTACCTTAAAAATTATCGAATATTATCGATAATTTAATGCAATAAATGTCAAATTTATCGTATGTCAAAGATAATGTATGATGCAGAATTTATTCCCGCATAAAGTTATTGTTATAAGAAAAAAAAATAAAATAAATAATCGACGTAATAAATTTTTGAAACCACTATTCATTATTCATTTTATAAAAGGACATAAATCCGCATAAGATAGCAAATAGAAGCTGTATATCATCAATTACGCACCAGAGATTTTGTGTTTATGGAAGTGCGCAATCAAGTGCATTTGTATTCCTTCTGTTTACCATTTGTGCTCTCCAGAGTTTGAGGCGCATGCGCAACTCCCGTCCGAGACAAAACGTCTTTAGTCCATTTTTTTCGCGAAAATAAACCCAACCTTATTTATCGTTCGGCAAAACAAAATAAAAAAAATTAAGTTTAAATCACACCGTCGCGATGCAAAATGTAGGGTTTCTTAAAAATATTCGGTTTATTGCGAATTCCTTTGTAACGACGAGTCATTCCTCATCCGCGATATCTAACAGCAACAAAACTTTGCACTAAAATTGATTAGTTTGCCCAGCATAAAAAAAGCGAGACTCCCATTTATACTTTCGTCAAACTCCCACCCCCCCCCCCAACCGAAGCCGGACTAAAATATCAATTCATCAAAAATCCCAGCCGAAACTCGCCCGATCATCAGCTTACTCCTGGAACTTCCCCGTGTCAACCCTTTCTGCCATCAATTTCGCGCGCGCACGGTCCGTCCGCGGAAAATCAATGCCCGCCTCCGCCGCCTGGCATCTCCGTCGTCGCGCTCGGGGGGGGGGGGGGGGGGGGGGGGGGGGGGGGGGGGGGGGGGGGGGGGGGGGGGGGGGG
>JAWWEM010021218.1:0-20040 GCA_035582935.1 Ormyrus thymus | reverse complement strand
AAATTGTAATTTAAATAATTCTTTTGTACTCACTACAAATAAATACCTATCTATCTATCTATCTATCTCTCTCTCTCGACTCGGGGTCCACCTTTTCGCTAAAGCCTCTCGCCTACGGATATCCGCGGCGCGCATCTCGGCGCTGCGCTTCGTAATTACAATGCTCATTGAAAGAAAACGACCCACGCGCCTCGGATGATGTTGGCCGCGGCGCGAATATAGGTTTTGCATTATGCGCATTCTGTCTGCGCGCGCCGCGCGGCCTTTTTAATGTTTAACCCCGCGCGCGATATATCGCCGGCGCGTTTATGCTAAACGTTTCCAAAGGCGCGCGCGCGCGCGCGAGGCGCTGTGTTATTTCGCGGCGATCGAGCGGCCGGAGAGGCTGTACTTAGGCGATTGCGGGGCTAAACACTTGCGAATTACGTTGTTAAATGATTAACAGGCTAGAGGGATACGAGGGTTTTTTTTGCTCGAGGTTCTCCGTGCTTTCAATCGACTGGATGGGTGTCGCTTGATTGTCGACGTTGGTTGTTGTGCTTGCAAATGACTTTATTTTTTAATAATTTTTTACTATAAACTAGGGATTTCTTCAATTTGTACCCGAAAGCTGACTATACACGTTTGCGTGATTTCTACTAAAACAAGTGTTTTTTAACCCGAAAGAAACAGAAAAAAAAAAAAAAAATACTGACAGCTATAACCGTCCCTGCGATGAACACCTCAGCGACTCCCGACAGTCGCATATACCTCGAGCAAGAACCCAAAGCGACCGTCGTCGGCGAAAAAAGTGTCTCGCGACACAATAATAACCGAAAGCAGCAGCTAACGAGCGACACAGACTCGCGCCTCAGCCAGACAAAACTAATTAGTTCGGATTATTATATACGGCGGGGGCTTGCGCGGCGTTAACTATCACGAGATCGTGAGCCACGATATATGCGCCCTCGGAGCGTCAGTACACGATTCAATTCATTAATTATACCGCGCGAGCGCGAGCGCGAGAGGCGCACCGCCGCCGCTTTAATTGCGATTGCGCAATCGTTACGGTAGTGGCACACGATCGATATTATACTCCGCGCCAATTGCCGCGCGGCGAGGCCCTTATCGAGATTCGACTCTGCCGCGCCAAAGAGCGCGACCGCGCTTGTTGTTCCTAGCCGATTCCGAGCCGCGCGACGGGGACAGGAGGCTGCTCTGCAAAAATTCGCCTCCGAATGCTTATCTCGCTCCGCTGGTTGCTAATGCCGTTTCGTTCGAGGCGCATGCGCGAGGCTCGCTGTTTTATTTTGGTCAACGATTTACGCGCCATTCATTGCATTTTTAACAAGTTACGTCAAGTTCCAGAATGCAAAACATTGTTTCATTAAGTGCACTTAAAAAAGTAAATAACAGAATAAACGGATAATAATAAATCTCTCAAAAAGTTCAGCACTTGATTATACCGAGCGAACAACGCCATAAGCGCACGTAACTCGAATAATCCAGCCTCGACAAAAAAAAAACAAAAAAATACGCGCCGCACAGCTCTCTCGAGCTAGAAAAATGACTTGTTTTCGCATCTCGGCGGCTGTTTTCACAGTTGCAGTATCAGCGACGGCAGCCGAATACGAAATCGAGTGCAGCGCGCTCGCGTAACTCCTGCCGAATCGTTTAACATTATAATGACGAGGCTCTCTCTCTCTCTCTCGTGCTCTCTCCCTCCTCGCCGCGCGTACACTCGTAACAGGTAGGAGAGAAGAGCGCGCCTAGAGACCCCCCGGAGTTCGCGCGGAAGATGTTATCTTCATCTCCGGCGGTGCACGTAAACACACACACACACACACACACGTGCACGGTGCGCGATCGCCTCGTTATCGGCCCTATCGCGAAATCTCTCGACTGTGCACGCCCTTTCGTTTGAAAGAGCACTTTCTTCCTCGCCGTGCCTCCGCGCATGCGGGACTTTCTCCGGGACGCAAACGTCTTTATAAAGCCAGATGAGGATCTAATTCAATCGCGGAGCTGCTAAGCCTTTGTTGCGGGCTCTGTAACCGGGACTGACGGCTTTGTTGCTCGGCGCTCTTTCTTTATGGCGGACGATGATTACGCTCGCTGGGCGAGCTAGATGACGCGATACGAGGGAGCTGCGATGTGTCTCTTAAGGACTTGCTGAAATTAGAGTACGTAATTCTTGGGTCCGCTGTGAATGAAATGGCTTTTCTTGAATCGAGAGCTGGCAAATGCTGATTTTTATGCAATACTTGATACTTGATATACTATTATAGCGACGCATAAAAGACCTGATGTAAATTATTAAGCCAATCTAAATTTTAACCCGAGTCACGTGAAATTTTAACAGTTGGTAAATTTAGATATTTAAAAAGGATTAATTGACGCGATAAACATTTTAAATTCAACAATTTAAAATCATGTACTACTTTCTCGAAAAAACGTACTAGGCAGGACATCTATAGAGGATTCAGAAAACTTTAAGGCAAGAAGCTCATGAGGCAAACAGGCCGGACACTGCATTGCATGCCATCGAATGAAAATGAAGATAACTGTTTTACCGATTGTCGGAGCATATTTTAATACTGTTACCAGTAATCGCTAATTTATTTATACCATCAAAAAATGATATAAAAATATATCAAGATATGAAAGTTTATACACTATAAATATATATTTATATAACTTTATACACACTTATTTATGTAAATTATTTTATTATCATTTTTTTTTTATTTTCTAAAAGCAATATTAGAAATATAATGAGAAATATTATATTCTGAGACTCGTAGTATAACTCGTGGTATAGTTGTCAGGGCCGTAATAACAAAACTATAAAAACTTAAAATTTGTGTAATATTTCTATAAAAATTTCAATAAATATGACTTACATATTTAAAAACATTTGTACATTAATATCTGGACACTTTATATCAAACTTTCTATAGTTATAACTTTATCGAATAAAATTATAAAATCAAATTTGCTCCTTATTCAAATATTTACAAAATGTTCCTCAAAGTAATTACACAGAATCCCTATTCGTTTTGTGCTAAAATAAGTCTTTCTTTTTAATGGTAAAAGCTTTTGCAAACTATTGTTAGAAAATAAAGTACATTACTTATAAAACTATAAAACTATATTTAATTATTGCGAAATCGTTATAAAGCTTGCCGAAATTGTATGGAACATTACTGTATCGTACATTAACAATGCTTCATAAATAACAAATCAATAAAATAAACGAAATAACAAAAATATAATACCTGCAGAAGTTCTGAATCTTAAAATGTGCGATAGCAAAATTTGCCTTTATCTAAATCTAAATAATGTTATTTACATGATATTTTTTCCGGCAATCGTTTCAATTTAATCGATCTAATGTATATACATAATCTACTTGCGATAAAAATCTTTGAATTAAAACATTTTATGAATTCCTATACTAAACCTTATTCATATATAATTTTACGTCTAATACGTATCATACATTTTTCATTAGTTTTTAAGCGTGCGACTTTGAAATATCTTAATGTCTCTCTTAAAAGAACAAAATTAATCTATATACGTATTATAATGAAGCAAACGATTATCAGTAATCGAATTTAATCCACTGGGATACAAGGAAGACCGGTCCTCGCCTCTGCGTGTATTTAAAATGAACCAGCTCTCTTCCATTCTCTTCTCCCGAGAGAGTTTAATAACCACTAATCACATTTCACTGATCTAAAGTATTATTTCTCTCCTGTCGAACGTTCGAGCTTGCCTCCTTCCGACGTGCGGCTACCGCACTCTAGTCGAGTGGGAGTCATTTTTCTAAACACTCTGCCAATTTTTAAAAAGTCCGTATATGTACACAGTCACAGCCTTCAAGATTGTCGATTGCAGCTCTTAAAAGTATTTTCATTCGCTAAGTGAACATATAGTTTGAGGTGCAAACGATCCTGTGGAACCCACTAATCTTTATTGTACTCCTTGTACTTTATATAAATATATAACCTTTCTCCCCTTTCATGAACACTTTTATCAAGTTTAAATCCTTAAGTTAATAGTTTTCATCTCTGTTTCGTTAGGCAAGTTTAATACAGCAAATATAATTAAATATTTACTTAATTATCGGGGATACAAAAAATATTCATGAACATTTATACACGATGAAAGTTGTGCGTACATATCGACATCAAAAGCTGCGTTCAAGTGAAATGAATACTCAAGCAAGATTAAAACTCGAAAAGTTCGATATATCTAATGTAACGTTTGTCATGGATACTTAAATTGACTACGATTACTCGACGAGATTAAACAAAATCAGTTCTACCATTCCAAGAGCACGTAAATCTGTTAAACCGCTCTAACGCCTTACGTATTGCGCCAGGACGATGCAATAATTGAATTTGCGCAGCGAAACGATGAGAAACGTGAATGCGAAGCAACGAAGTGCCGTTAACAATTGCGGTATTCCCTCGAGGAGTATCGATCGAAGAGAATCTAAATCTTGAAAATAATCGCAAATACCCGTAAAAAGAGGACACTCGCGGCGACCGAAGTCCCAAGATTCGCCCCGCCAATCTTTCACCGCAAGAGCGACGCTACAAAAACGGTATGTCGCCAAAGTTATTCGCCCGGGGCAGCGTCGAGATGCGCTCGCTCATAGGTATGCTGCACGTGTTGGGCTCGGCGCTCGTGGCGTCCGAGAACGCGCCGATGACGCCGGGCTGCATGTTGACGTAACGCGCCGCGGCGTTTTTGCTGTTGCTGTTGCTGCTGCTGCCGCCGCCGATCGCGGAATTGGCGCCCAGCAGCGGCTTCGTGCTCTCTAGCTCGGACGTGCCGTTGCGGCCCAAGATAGACGAGATATTCTGATCCTTCGGCGATGACGAGCCGTTGATGTCGACCAGCGGCGTATCGGCCGCCGAAGATAGTTTGTTGCCCGGTTTCGGCGTCTGCGCCGTCCACGGGAAGGAGAACTTCCGGTCGGTCGGTGAATTCAGCTGCATCTCCATTTGACCGGTGTGCTCCAATTGAACGCTGGCCAGCGGCACGTCCAGGCACGGGGCTAAGACTCGAGGGTTGTTGGCGAGGAAGTCCACGATTTCAGGGGCGGTGGGCCGGTCTGTGTGCTCCCAGGACCAGCAGGACTTGATCAGTCCCTCTCTGGAAAGATTTATTTTCTTTCAATGTGAGGAAGAAGTCAAAATTTCAGGGAGTATTAGTTGGTTTTTCGTTTTGGTTATTGGTGCTTACAGTTGCGGCTTCACTCCGTTTGGTACAGTTAGGGAATTTCCATTTTTGACGTAGGTAAGAACTTGATTGTTGCTCATGCCTTGGAAAGGAAAACTTCCAAATGTGATAATCTCGTACAGTAGAACACCGAAAGACCAGACGTCAGATGCTGGCGTGAAAATGCCTAATCCTAATGACTCGGGAGCCATCCATCGAACCGGAAGCATCCCTGTTACAGAAGAGAAGTGTTACAAAAATTTTAATAATTTTACTCAATATTTAGTTTTGACATTCGTCTTACCTTTTCTATTAAACTTATAATAATCATTTTCGTACATTGGCCTCGTCATACCAAAATCGCCCAATTTTACAGTTCGTTGAGCATTCACCAGACAATTTCGAGAAGCAACGTCCCTGCAGTAACAATACAAGTCATGCTTTATTCGTACAAAGGAAATAATTTTTTACCACCTTACCTGTGTACGTATTTTAGTTGTGCCAAGTAACTCAATGCCCTCGCAACGTCGAGAGCCATAGAGGTTAATTTCTTATTCGATATCTCGTCCGAGTCTTCGTAGTGTTGATCATTTACTAAATGCCTTCTGGCAAGCAGATAAGTCTTTAAATCTCCATAAAGCATAAACTCCATAACAGTAAGTACCGGCTCGCACTTGATACACACTGCGAGTAATTGAATAATGTTTTTGTGCTCGAATCGCTTCATGACTTCCACCTCGCTGAGGAAGTTGAGCTTCTCGTCGGTGCTGCTGCCAACTTTCAAAGTCTTTACGGCCACGGCGAGCCATCCTTTTTCTGGGAAAAATGCTTCACCACCGTATACAGTTCCAAAGGCTCCCTCGCCTAATTTACGATTGATGACTACTCGTTCTCTCGGTATTTCCCACTTGTCAAGACTGGACGTCTCCGGCTGACGAAGATCGAGACCTAAAGACTTCATGTACTCCTGTTGTTCGAGAACTTTACGTTTGTATCTGCAGAGAAAAAAAACATGTTATAATGTATTCTGTATTTTAATTGTCATTAATTAGATCAGATGAACGAAAATACTCACTTTGTTCTAATCGTAAACGTTGCGACTCCTAGACCTACACCCAGCGCAGTAAATACTAAAACATTAACAATTATAATTGTCATTTCACATGAAACGTTTAAAAATTCAGCCATTGCTCCCATTAAACAGGACTGCGGAGGTTCAGAACCATCGTCTGGTTGTTCTCCATTGAGCCATACAATGGCTGATGTATTTAAATCTAAGGTTCCGCCGCTAACTTGACTTGTTTCTTCCGAAATATTTGGATAAAAGTTTCCAACTAAACGCGATTCTCCATTCATGTGTTGGTAAATATCAATTACGGGAAAACGAGATGGTCCTCCTACGAATTTAATTCTACCCGATACCTGAACGAAAATCATTACATTTAAAATAACAACAATTGTCATTGTTTAAAATATATAATAAATCGTTTGGTTCTTACCCCATTAAAATCAGTCTTGGAAATTATCTCAGTAAATCGAGTGGTAGTTCGCTCAGAATGTAGATCAAAGACGTAACTTGGATTCTCTTTTAGTAATTGATCCATAGCCAAAGCGTAAACCCACATGGCATCGTACGCATATCCTGCGTAAGGTGACGTAATTTCTCTCTGCGTTGCACAATAAGTCTGGTACTTATTACGCCATTGACGAACTGTTATGCCCTCCTGCATAATCATGTCATCCGGCGCGAAATTGGCATGAGAAATCCCCAGATGACCGTTTATGGCGTGTTTCATTTCTTCGGTGGTGCACAACGTGTTCTCTCCTCGCTGATTGTAATAATCAGTATCGAACCAACCGGGCCGGAGCCATAAAGGCAGGAACCAAACGTAACCCTGAGCAATTCGAAATAAATTGAAATTTTGAATCAATAATTGAAAGTGCTAAATTATGAGCTTAAGTAATAAATAAAGGATAAAATGAACGACAGAAACATATATAGTGTACGTATAATCAGGACATGACTTATTTAATTATAGACATCCATGAATTTCCTACCATAAATTTGCTAATTTAATCATCCAATTACCTGAGCAGCAGTCATTTCCAGCTTGTAGGCTTCGCACATAACCAGTCTTGCAACTTGATCGTACACGTCTGAAATTATGATTCTTGCTCGTTTTTGCTTGAGATCCTCCAAGTACTACAAAAATATTGATAATTAAATCTCACGTACGTATAAAATGTAAAATGTAGTTTAAAAGACAAATATTTTTTATTTTATTACCTTTGTTAATATTTCTGGCTGCCATTCCCTTGGGAACTTGATATTTGCTACAAAATCTATTCCATTTTCTCTGAGTAAGTCTTGCATGTAGGATATATATTCCGTATATTTTAAGCCGTCTTCAGAAAATGCTGCGACTCTGTGCCAGTTTAACTTTTGCAGTAACTGTAAGTACACGTATTTGTATTGCCTATTTTCGCCGATTGTTCTAAAAAAATAAGGATATCGACTCCTATCGCTAAAACTGGAACCTTCGGCACCGTAACTCATAATTACTGTATAAAAATGTTTTGATACTCCGGCAAGAGGTTCTATTGTTTCTGAACACGCTGGTCCAAGAACTCCAATTAAATTTCTATAGTTATTTTGTAAAATGTAGTCTATAAACGATTTCATGACAAACTCAGATTTACATTGACCGTCGTTTATCAACATTTTTATATTATAATCTCTTAAAATAGTTTGATTATTATTAATAGCTTGTTTCGCCATTTGCGCTGCAAGGACAATTGATTTAGCAGTATAAAATGTACCAGTCATAGGAAAGATTCCACCAACTAATAAAGTACTTTTATCTTCTTCGTTCGGCATCCAGTTAAGAAGAGTATAGTTTAAATTTTCTTTCAACCAATCACACGCGATCTCTTGTTCGATTAAATGCATCTTCGAGTGACTGTTAAATGTATTCACTATTCTCTCATTGTACTTATTAATTAAAGTTTCATACATGTTATCAGTGTATTGAACTCTATTAATTGCTTCATAGGCAAGTTTTGCTATCTCCTCTAGCCTATTCCACACTAATTTTTCCAACCGTTTAGTTTCATATTGACATCCATACTGATTCCCTTTAACTCGACACCTGGGAAACTCTATACTAACATACTCTCTTAAATTAGGTATGACATTACTCGGTGTCCAATGTAAAATAACTAAAGATCTATCCTCAGAAACGTCCTGCAAGTACTCTTTTGTCAGAGACTTTACGATTTGTCTCAGATTCGGCCCTACCCATGCTACCCTGACATACAATTTCCAATGATCAACATGATCTTTTATAAAATTCGTGCTGTTGGAGTAGTCTGATAAAAGTAGTGCGCAGGGTTGTGACTTGTTGTGCTTGCGGGACTGACATTGCGCAGGAATGTACATTCCTTCTTGGCAGAATGATTCTTGACAGTAGTATTCGTGATCTGCATTCATCGTGGCGTTTTTCACTCTCTCGTAATTTATATCATCAATGTCGAAGCGAGCAGCAGTCTCTTGTATTGTAAAGGTTAGCCAATTATCGTCAGCTCTAGATAACCTATCTGGTATGAACCATCCAAAATAACCCGGGGAAGTGATGCTACCAACGTCAGATACGTAACTACCTCCAAATAGAGATGCAGTATCCAGTTGTGGAGGAATCCACACTTCCATGTTCACCATTGTCTGTGGAGGCCTGTTTTTTTGAGAAAAAATAATTGCCGATTATAAATTGAACAAGAGATTCCAAAATAAGATAAAGGCGTATCGGTGAAAAAATCTATCTTCTAAAACAGATTAAAACCTTTACAATTTTTTTCTACGTAATCACCATTAAAGCGATACTTACGTAACTTGCATTTTGGTTGTCTTTTCCGTTAGCCTACCAAGCGTTGCTGTTACATTAAATTCATCATCCTGCTCGATAATAGTTACGTTGGGGTAACCCAAGAGTTCTTGGAGGAATATCCTCGTGACTCTAGTAACTAGTCTTTGGGTTACTCTCCTGGACACTTCGAATCGAATGTCCAAATTTTCGTCTTCCAGGCTCACGACCCTCTTTGGATTTACTTCTGTTGAACAAAACGATTCTTATTATAATATTTACTCCGTTTCAGTTGGTTTCGCGTTTCAATTCATTCTACAAACCATTTAACATCGTTAGACATTGATTTGAATTTACGGTTCTAACGACTAGCGCTAGAACTAACAAGCTCAACAATGCGTGTGGCCTATACATCTTGAGTTCCATCTGCAAAAAAATACGATTCAAACAGAGGTGTCTAAATTTAAGCACTCGTCATGATTCTTTGTTGTTCGGATTACTTTAGTAAATAATAAAATTTTTGACAATCGTAGATACTAATCGCGAAACGAATTCCGAGACGATAACGGATTGTGCACTGGCAGATAAGAGGGCGAAAGGCTGCACAAGTTCCGCGTGGATATTATCGTTGTGTATTTTTGTCGGCTCGATTGTTTGTACGAGAGCGCAGTTAAGATGGTAAAGCTAATCTCCTACGTAAATCGCGAGCACTGGTAAAATTGATGACTGCAAGAGATTTTCAACTAGATTATTTTTTTTTCAGTCGAAGCTCACGAAGTAGTTTTATATACGATCCGCTCTCTGGTTAACTGCGCTAAGGATTCGAAAAGTTTTTTTCTTTCGTTTTTACAATTTTGAAGATGTATTTTTAAAAGTGTTTTATAAATATGACTCGGTCAATGCTCAAGTAGAACTCCTTTTGAACCAATTTTAAGTTGCTCGAAACGATCATCATTTACGACTTTTGAAAAGTACTTTAAAGTGTTGTGACAATGAATCATGAAGTTAAAAATAGGCGCCGACTATTTAGTAGATCACTAATCTCGATTGATTTTATAAATTCTACAAACTGCACTTTTATTTAATAGTTTATTAACTTGTTCGGTGTTTTAAAAAATCGTAAAAAATTCAATATTTTCTACAGGAAGTTTAATTATTCATCTGAAATCATGTTATTTACGTATAAATATCAATGGATAACATTTCTTAATATCAAACGTTCTAATCGCGCCTTCAGAAAATGTGCGGTTCAACAATATGACAAAATAGTCATTACTTTCGACAGCTTCGATATTTCACAGAAGCATTAAAACATGCACACGACATGACGTAAAGCTGCTGTTTTCTTGCGAACTTGGCTAATCCCGGCATGGTTTATTGCTCGACCTTGACTAACCCGACGACTCCCCAAAAGCAACGGCGCGGTCACGATTACAGTTAAAAAGTTTCCCACCGCGAGAAAGCGTCAAATTAAGCGCATATCACGCTTATTTCAGAAGCAAACGTAATCACCGTGACGCGAGCCATCTATTTATAAACTTGTTTATCGAGCTTCATTGTGACTAAGTAAATGCGCAAGTGTAGAATATCCCATTTGCCGGCGCGCGGAGCAGCTGGGCGAACAAACGAAATTGATCATGCGCAGCATCCTCGAAAATAGCGAGCCACTCGGGGGGGTTTATATTTAAGCCGTCGCCGAGGAGATGCGCGTACATTTTCCCGAAAAAAAAAATAATTCCACCGGCTATATTTAGCCGGTTTTTGTTGTTAAACACTGCGCCGTTTAAGTGCTCGAGCTCGAGCTTTATTCGATAACCTCGAGATGACCCGCTTAAAAAAGCGTTTACCTGAATCCTCCGAAAGGCAGGTAAGAAAGTAGCTACGGGAGACTTTGGTATGAAAATAAAAGCCACCGGCCGTTCGGCAATTAGGAAATAAAAATAACCGGCTCTCGTCGCTCGCCGGCAGTAGTTCTTTTCATTAAAATTGTATCCACGATAAAACTCAACGCCCATCGCCGATAGCAAGAAGGTGACGTCAAACGCGCATATTTCTGACTCGCGCGGCGGCGGCGCTTTTTTGCGGTCGTCTAGCGCAAGGCGTGTATCCAATATCGTTCGGTACCAGTAAACAGCGCATATCATTATGCGCGATTCAGGAAAAATTTTTCGATTACAACGATTACGGAGCTCGAGTGGAATTAGGCTGATTCAGAAATGTTTTGCCGATTTTTTCGAATAAAGTAAGACTTTTATATTTAAGCGCTGATTAACCGGAGGACAGTCATTACGGCTTATTTTTTTTCAGTGCGTGAATAATACATTTTATTCAGGACGTGGATTTTTGTATTACGTTTAAAATTACTTCCTAAAATAATTATTTTAAAATTACTCGTAAATTCCACATTTAATAATCTGAATTTTACATTTTAATTAAGATTAAATCTCTCTCGAGTTCAAAATATATTTCAATAAACTATTCGAATAAATACAAAAATAATAAAAAATAATCAAATTAGTGTTCGTCTTTATGTATTTATAAAAGTTTAGATCCCATAAATTCTACTAAGAAGAAGACGTATTTTAAATAGTATATTGGGAGTCCGCTGATGAAAATAATCTAAGAGAGTTAACTTGTAGCACAATTTAACGAACGATCCACGTTTCATAATGATCTAAAATAGACTTTTTAAATCAAAAAAACCAGGAATAAATTTCTCTGAAAATTCCCAGCTCCCTCATTATTAAAGTGCCTTCGGAAAGTGTATAAGCATCGGCGGCTCACCGCAAGTGCACGTTCATTGACTCGCTTCCGCGTCGGAATCCAGACTCGCAGTCGCGTCCAAATCCGTTTTACGAGCGCGAATAGCTTTTCGCGGCCGCGGTGACTAAAAGCCGCGTTCGCGCGCCGAGAGCGAAAACACGCCCCGACGTGAATCACTGCGGCGTGGGCAGAGAGCCGCCGCCGCCGCCGCTTGGACGCGTAATTTCAGCGGAGCCGAACCTCTAATCGCCGCCGAGGAAATGGAGCCGAAACGAACGGATACGCGGCAATCAATTATTTCATTATCGAGCTTTACGAGCAGTCTAATTTATCGCCGCTTTAATGCTTCCTGCCGCGCGGTTATTATGTCTGGGTATCCGTTAATTATACTATTTTCTTTCAGGAGGCCTGTTTGGACTGGCGGGAGCGCGAGGGCTCTCGTAGCAAGTGTAGCTTTCAATTATGCAAATTTCAGATTTACGCGCTGTATTGCTATTATTACTTTTTAATTTATTGCAAGCGCCATTAATTCTTACGATTTTTCAGCGGATAAGGAGCTAAGTTTTATCGGCGCTTCGTATTATGTAAAACTTTAAACGTATTTTTTAAGGCAGACAATGTAGCACTTGTTTTGAATATTAAAGTACTTCCTTTTTTTATTTCTGGTTATATGAAGAGATTTTAAATTCCGAGAAGTGTTGTTGACGTGAATTTTTTTTTAGCGAATAATCGGGTTGAGCTATTCGGAAGAATATCAATGAAAAGATTTTTTTTGACTACTATAAGTTAACCCACTTGTGAAAAATTTTACATTTTTGAACGAATAAGTTTTCACGGTTTAAAAATATACAAATAATACTTCAGACAGCAAAGCGATAATTGTAAAAAGTAACGGGAAGTTCGTTTATTGCACAAAATAAAGTAACTTTAAAATAAAAAATGAACACGACTCGGAGCATAAATTGAAGTCATTTTTCACTCGGTAAATACGAGATCCTTCCAACTCCATCATCCATCATCTCATTACAAAGAGGGGCACGTTAGAGCGTCGTTTCGCGGCGCAAAGCCCGCGCCTCGCAAACCGTGCCACCGTTCATCCAGCAGTGTAGAGCTTTGCTCTCTTTCGTCCCGGGTGTTTGTTTACAATGCCGACAAATGGCGAAGAGCCGCGTCGCCACGCACAAGTTGCTTGGGAATTATTCTTAGCCCCGCGGCGCTCGTTGCGACACAGCCGTCGCTCCTTCGCGGACTATTTGCACCGGATCGCGAGCATACGCAGACGAATGCGCAGCTGCCGCCGCGAGCTTCTCAGGGACGCCGCCGCCGTCGAGCGCTCCCTGGCTTTTTGATAAATATGTATGGGGCTATTTTATTTTTCTGTAACTTGGTAAACTCTGGCATTTGCAAATCTGACCTTGGACCGAGCGTGTTTTTTTCTCCCCCAGGAGCTTTCTGGAGTTTGGCGAGAAAATACTTTGTTTCGTTCGAATGGCTATTGAGATTGAATAGCTTGGGACATTAGAATTTTATGGACTTGAATACATCTTACTCGTGAATATTTACCGGACTTTTACTTTGCTTTTATGAAATAAACGGTGCTTGGAACGTGTCGCTAAAAGGCCTTTAACTAAACAATTTACTGAAACTTGTCAGGTCTCCGTAGTGCGATCATGCGAGTGTTTAAAGACTATTTACATTTATTTTCTAGTTTTAAAATTAAGTAGATTCTCTAGGTCATGAGTAGCATATATAAATTAAAAAAACGGCTCGTTAATTTTAATCATTTTGGACTCGATAAAAATAAGCCACGATAAAATTTGCAACATAAACATTTCATTACTTTTAAAGAGTCGCTCTTCAATTCTGCAGGAACATAAACAGTACACGTTTTAATTGCACGCCTATACGAATTCCTTTATTTTTCAGTTTAGAAAATTAATTCTATCAAAAAGGTATCTTAAAAAATAATGAAACAAATAATCAAGAATGAAATTCTGGCGCGATAAAAATTAAAAAGAGCACGAAAGCATAATCTACTTCCGATGACATAATCTCCCACATTTATTACAACTTAATATCGCGTCGAGCGCCGTTTACGACGAGCTGCGCGTATACAGCAGTAGAGCAACAAAAACCGATAAGCGCGGCGCAAAAATTTCAAAAAAACTTAATCGAACAATAAATTTTCTTACCCAAAAGAAAAGAAAAATAAGAAGCAGGTGGCTTATTAATAGCTCATCCGAGGCCCGATACAAAAGCGATAAGCGGCGCCGATAATACAATGACCAAAATATATGCGCCTCTCTGGCCTCAGAGCATTACTGTAACGTATCTTCGCGATAAGAGCGCAGGCGCGCGTGTCGAGCTACTCTGTTTTGGAACCGTTTCGCACACCGTTCGGTGCCGGAGGAATTTCGTCAGGAGCGACGACGTGGGTACGACCTTCGTTAATACGAAGCGTAATAGTAAACTTTTATTCCCTCGTCTGCTCGATGCTTTCGAAGCGGTCGTTAACGTCGCGTTTAGGGCGCGGATGTTAAATTCTCGGTCGATGGATGAACATTTCAATGTCATCTTTATCTGAGAGTTTCCGGATACCTGCTCTTTTCGAACTTTATTTACTCGCCATTCGCCTTGAAACGTTGAGCTTAGAGCCTACTTACAAGCTATGACTAATTAAGATTCCATTACTGAGAGCATTGAAAACAGGTGGTCTAATAGATATATTTTATTGTTTTTGTCCGCAAGTTCTGCAAAAGATTTCCAGCTTTCAAAAATAATAAGTAAAGCTTGATTCTAACTAAAGCAGTATTACATGAAATGTTGGCTACCTCATAATACCTAAAAGGAAGTTTAAAAAAATTTGTTTTACATTTCAGTCGCAATGCGCGGCCAACAATGTAGACATTAACACTCGAATGCATTCAGTAATCGAGTGCAAAAATACGCGGAAAAAAATATTGCACCAAGTTAGAAAACAAGTTTACGGGAGCTCATAATGCTGCAGAAGTTAATTAGGTAATGAAAAATGACGGTGCCATTGATACTTGAGCTTTGCGCCGCGGAACTTTCCAGGCAGAAAATTATTCATCAATCTATTGTGTAGGAGCCGTTATTGACTAAACAAATAAAAGATCTTTAGAGCCCTATCAAAATCTTATTGTTTATGCAGACGGTAGTAATAACAGGCGGTATGTATTATTGAAAAGCGGTTTACTTTATCGCCTACTTTTTCACTTCCTTTGCGTCTTTTCTCAAACTTTATGCCTCTTTTTTCCTTGACTAGAAACGGCGGCAGGCATTTCTTCGGCATCAATATTCATAAAGTTTGTTGGCAGCGTATTTTTCTCGGGACGCAAGACCATTCCCACGTGCGAATGACGCTGCTCGGTTACCGTTTTTCAGAGGAAGCAATGACGCCAGGCTCGTGACGTCAGGCCGGCTTTTACGCGGCTTACGCGCGCACGCTCGCATTTGCATCGTGCGGGCGAAAAATCCCAGCTCGAGAAGCTCGCGAAGCGCCGGGAGATCCGAGTGGAAAAGTTCGCGCTTTGATTCTGTTTTCCAGCGAAAGATCGCTTTTAAGTGACGCGCAAGGACGCAAACATGCATCTTGACATTGCCGGGCGGCGAGCGCGTCGACGCCGAGTCGCGACCTAAGACCTTTGTTATCAGGCCTGAATAAAACATCGACGGTAATATCGCGCGAGTGCATTACGCCTCTCTCCTCTCGCCGCTTGTTCCGCCGACTCGTTTTTCCTTTCTTTTTTTTCCTTGCCCAATTTCCCAAGTCGACTTTTTGTTTGATTCGATAAAGCGAGGCGTATTAGTCGTTAGTAGTCATGAGCGAGCGAGGCGCTTTCTAAAGCAGCTCGCGCTCCGAGTGTCAAAGCTAATGCTGTTCTTTTAATAGAGGAAAGGTTCGAGGCGATAAAAGTTCGTTAACATGTTTTTCTTTACAAGTCGATTTGCTGAAAATAAATATTTTCTCTTGAAAGAAATACGGTATTTTTATATTGAGAGATAACGTTCGAGGAGTGGAAAGTAGAGGATATCGCCTGCTTAACGCACGTTTTTTTTTTGCATTGTATATTCATTGCAAATATAAGATTAGCGATTCCAATATATTTTTGTTTTTTATTTAAAACAAATAAATAAATAAATAAATATCTGCAAATTTGTATACAATGAAAACAAAGAATCGTGCAAGTATAAATTTAAATTAATGGAACGGAACTGAGCGCGAGCTGCCTCTTTGTCAAGCGGAGCAAAATAATCATCATGTATTTTGAATGAAAATGTCTTAAAATATATCTATATAAATGGCCGCGCGAATAAAATTTCATGCGCAATAAGCCTTAATCGATGAGTGACACTAAACCGGATTTAAACGAAGACGCGAATATACAAAATCCGCGTGTGCGTTCGGCTACTTTATAAAGTTAATAATAAACGAGGTGGAAAGCAGCCGCAGCTCGCTCGTCGCGAATTCGCATTAGCCGCTCATAAAAGGTGGCGCGTCACTCGTATACACTCGCGAGGCGCCCGACTAATTATACGCGCGACTCCGTCGCTCGCGCGGAATAAAAAGAAAAGCGAAAAAGAGATTTAGAGCGCTGCGCGCGCGCGCGCGATCGCGGGAACGAAAACAGGACGAAAATAAAATCCAGACGGAGGGCCTTGGCGATTTAAAAAGCGAGCATTTTTCTAGATTCGATCGCGATAACTCGCTGAAGGAAAGTCCGGTGAAAGAGAAGCCGGTTAGCTCGACAATCACAGCTATTATTTGTCAATGTACGATATCTTGATAACGTCGCCAACCGTAGTTGTTCGTATATATTTTACTTTATTTGATAAAGATTTAGCACCGCAAATTTTTACTCTCTACGTTTGTACAACGTGTAGTAGAGGTTCTAGAGAAACTATTATAATGAAATGCCAAAAGGCAAATAACTATATATTATGCTAATTGCACGATCGATAAAACCTCAAAATTAGATTCAAGAATGAAAGTCAGGTGCATGCAGCGAGAGCTGCGTAAAAAGGTTCTTGCGCTAATCGTCCCGACGCGACGAGGAAAAATGTAACGAAAATTTTCGGTGCGTAAAAAAGGCTGCCTTCGCGCTCGCCCGACGACTTGTTGAAGCAAGAGCGATATTCGGTTATCTTGACGTCACGGCTGTTTGTTTAAGCGGCGCGTACACATCGAGCGCGATGCGACGCGCGCGCAAACAGCGCGAGCCTCGAGAGCTCGCGAGCACTGCCGTAAACGTCGGGCGGACCTCCCGATCGAACGAGCGGAGCGAGGATCTCGCCGCGGCGCCGACGGTTGTAGGTGGCGTGCGATTTCGATTTAATTAATGCTCTTGATGAATGAGGTCGCGCGCTCGGTGGCGAAGCTTGTGGTATCTATTACTTCGCCCGGAGTCGCGGGGAGATTGTGTGCGCGGAGAGGTTGACAAAAAACTGGATCTGTCACGTCTGCGGAACTAGAAAATTATTCAATTTTAGAAAAAGGCGAGCTGGTATGATAATGAAATTTACAAAAAGTGTATACTGTGCGGGCTTAAGGCTGTCCTTGTTAAATTATGGGTTTCCAGCTTATTTTATTACTTTGCTGTCAGAAAGACGTGCTAATGGATTTGTAAACAGCTGTTAAAAGATTTGATAAAAATACAAATATCGTTAAGTTTTTTTTTTTTTAGTTTCTTACAGACTACAAATGAATTTCAACATGCATTCGAATACATTCTAATTCCGCTTACTTAAATTTTCCATAGATCCCTACTGTGTAATATCGCAGTATATCTATCATAGTTTGTAACAAAACTGACATTGATTCGCCATTACGTAAAGCATCGGTGCACTTTAATTTTGAGTATGTCGTACAATATTTATTTACGAGTGGCCATTGCTAATGGGTTCGTAAGCAGCCGTTGAAAAATCTAATAGAAACATAAATATCCGACCTATTTCCCGCGGGCAAATCGTCTAAAACGAAGCTTATCGTAAACGTCAGCTTATCAGCCGAGGCCCAAGAGGCCTCGTAAACCAGAGACCCAATGTAAAACCCAACGAAGCCTTTCTCCGCAGCGCCGAAAATGCCTCGTAAAATACATCAATCGACGTCGCGAAAAGGCCGCTCCGCTCTACACGTAATCCAAACGTCCTCGGGGCCAATGACGCGCCTCGCGGGGCTTTTTGCGCGCGCACCGCTCGAGTTTTTCCGCGTTAGCGCATAACTAGCGAGCGATGCCCCGCCGCGCGGCGCGCACATTTCAATAATAGCGCGAGCGCGCGCGTATAGAGAGGCCGAGCGTCACTTGAGCGTCACGTGGCCCGATTTCGAGCGTTTAAAGACGGGCGCGTGGCGGACTCGAGGCTGCTGAGGTAAGTGACACCTGATTAGCCCCGAGCGCGAGCTTGAATTTAGCGCGCGCGGCGCGGCTGTTTTCGATGGGCTCCGGTGTGTCCTTCCCGAGAATGGGAATCGTGACATCTGATCAGATTGTTTTCCGATTTTTTAACGAGTGCCGAGGATCGCTGGAGGGTTCGGCGTGGGGGGTTTACTGTTTGTTTCTTTACGTAACTTATAGTTTGAAATCTGATAGAGCATTTTTATTTTAGGGGGAATTGATCACGTTCAATCCAAATGAAACATTTCTTAAGTGAGATACATCTGATTACTATTGTGTAAGGTGAGAAAATTATTCTCGAATTAAAAAAGTAAATGAAACGAAAGGTCAATTTTTGTGATTATAATAAAGATGCATCCAATTATGCACTTTTAAACTTATGCTATATACTCATTCATTCATACAATTGCTGCTTTTTTAATTACGATTTATTCGTTTCAAACAAAAATATTACATAATATAATTATAAAATTCTTGTATAATGAGAATTTTTATAATATTTACGTTTAAATAAAAGATATAAAATATTTTATTTATCTCGATAAACCTTTGACTCAGAGGTATTGAGAAATACTCAACCATCAATAATTAACTAATAATTAATTACGTTATTTTACCGATTTAGAAAAATAGAGAGAACTTATTTTTCATTCTGACTTTACACGTTGACCTGTCTCTTAAAATTGGGTCGAAATTTCTCAAAAATAATTCACGTCAATTATCCAAAACAGCACAACTTTTTTCGTAATTATTATTTTCATGAATTATGCGCGAAACCGAAAGAAACATTAAGCCGATTATTCCAGTGACGCTTATCGCCCGATTAAAAACATAATTTCCGCGCTCTCGTGCGTTTTAATTTCGTCGTTAAAGCACGTTAAACCCGGGAGAAAAATCTCGCGTCGTATATACTTTGTTGCAATTTGCACAGCTTATTAACTCGAGAACCGCCTCGTCGGAAACTCGGAAAACTTCGTTACACTTTCACACACCCATTGACGTCACAGCTATACGAGCCTGAGCCGGCAAATTATCTCGGGCAAGTCGGTTCGCGTTGTAAAATCATAAGTGCATTGTTTGCCCGAAGAAGTAGCAAGTCACCGAAGAATGTCTAAGGCCTTCCGATAGCAGAACTTTCTCTGTGCATTATAGTCGCGGTCGCTGCATTCCCGCGGATCCGCGACCGGATTCCGCCACGGCAATCTTCGCTAATTGCAGGGTAGAGCTAAGATATCAAACGCCCCGGGCGGCGAGGATAATTTTCAGGCGAGGTGCTTGACCCGATAGATTTATGGGACGAGATGTGGATAAAGTTGCTGATTTTTTTTTGGCGAGATTGCAGTGATAAGTCCGAGGAGAATAATCGAAGATGCTTTATATAAAGCACGTTAAGAGGCTTGTTCAAAAATCTACGGCTGCGAAAGGAGAAGAGTCGCGATGTGCGGCGGTGTTCGCTCGATGGCTTGCTGAAGAAAACATTAAGGGATAAATTTTAACCGGGCTGGATGTATTAATAATTCAGGTAGTAATAACATTTTTTTACAAAAATAAAATTTCGAATTCATTTTTGGCAAGCTATATTGACGATCAGGTTTTCTCATCATTTTTAAAGCTACCTGAAAGCTGTTGAACTACTTTTAAAGTGAATTATCTTGCAGAGCGTATCTGAATTTCCGTATAGAATTTCAAATAATGATACCAATCATTCACAAATGGAATTTAATTTTGAAAGTTCGAATTTTAGCGTCAGACTTGATTCACAGATCATATTTTTTAATACGTATATAATA
>JAWWEM010021197.1:0-20054 GCA_035582935.1 Ormyrus thymus | reverse complement strand
ATGCCTTAAAATTGCTTTAATCACGAAAAATACACATTGTACTGTGACCGTCAATTTTTACTCCGACATCCCCTTAAGTTTTTTCTTGTTTCTGTGGAAAGTTATTTTGCAGTTTTACTTTTGCGCAGAATATAAAACAAGTTTAAATAACCTAATTTAAATTCAGAACTAAGCGACGTAAAAAATAAATTAAGTAACTTTAAACAATTTTATAATTAAATGATTTGTAAATTAAAGCTATACAATTGAAGAACTTGTAATTAGGATTAAGAAAACAAGCCATAATTTTTGCTTTTTATGAATCTTGCAAAACAGTTCGCTGACAGAGAATGAAATTCAGCGGAAATCTAAGAAGGCGAGAGCGCGCCTCCCGACGTGTCGTCGAGCCAAAGTGCATTACTTATGCGCGACTCTGCGGAAAAGTGTAAAAAATAGGGATCCGGAAAAAGAAAGCAGGGAAAAATGGCTCGGACGGCGTGCAAAGAAGAAGACAAAACGTGCGGAGAAGTCGTGTGGGATTCAATGACTGAAGGTGCGCGCGCAGACATGCGTGAAATTGACACTTTGATAATTTGCTGCCGAAGATGGCCAGGTTTTTTGGCTCTTTTTCGGCCAGGAGAGCGGCAAATTCAAAGGCCGTCACTCAATGATCGAAAGGAATTCAGTGGGTGGTCGGTATCCGCGCTCGATTTTTTTGAAAGCTGACCCAGTTGTTCACTTAGAAGAATTTATGAGGAAGACCAGCTTTGGGGTAACTACCGAGATTAATTATTTCAGATTGTAGGAAGAGTAAAAATTGTTTTTATTCGCATTTGTTTATTATTCGATTTGGCAAATTAAGAGTTTGCATGCACCTAGACATTGGTTAATGTATCAATTTAATGAAATATTTTCCTTAATTAGAGGTCATCCAAATAATCCACGTTTCCATTTATCTCACTTAATCTCTGTAATCAGATGTTCAAATACAAGAGTTATAAAATTCTTATAGTATCGGCAAATATAATAAATGATAGAGAAATAAGAATTCTCATAATGAAATTAATTGTTTCTATTATCTATTAAAATATTTATTTTACTTTTTCATGCCATTATTGATGTAACGAAAGCCTTTTAAAATGTTTGCGTCTGAAATGATGCTTTTCTCTTTCAAAGCAGCCGATTCCAAGCATTAAATTCCAATTTACTTTGATACGCTTTTACAATGTTATTCCCTTAAAAGCCCCGATTTAGTTTCCCGGGGAATTAAACAGAGCGCGATTAAAATCACGAGAAAGCCGCGAAAAAAAGAAAGACCCTTAAAAATAGAAATTAAGCCGAGAAGAGCTGTGTGAAGCTTCAAAGCAAAAAAGTGGGTTAACTCGGTACAGTGGCCGTTGGCGCCTCCTTTTTTTGCCGCTGACGGCGACGGACGCGATCGATTCTCGCGGTGACATTATTGAAATCTCTTTGATATCTCGACTACATCGTTGCCCACTGCCGAAGGCTAAGCGACTCGTCGACGTTTCAATCTTTGGCGTCTGCCTCGAGTCGTTTTTCTCTCTTATTTGCGAGGAGAAGTAAATACAAGTTGCTCACCGCCGGCGGGAAGTTCGCGGCAAAGTTTTAGGCGTAGTCGAGGGTGTATTTAAATTGACATCATAAAAGCTCGAATCGGAAGCTCCTTGAGAATACTAATTTTAGAATATTTCAGGAATTTTTGGAAATTTAGTGATTTTGGTCAATTTAACGATTGGATATATTTCTATAAAACAAGGATGGAGTTTCGACGTTATTAATTCATGAATGACACGTATTTCACTAAAGTTTGTTCGTCAAATTTTGACTTATATGGCTCCACGAGTGAGACGCAATTGCAAACTTTTGAATATTAACATTTTTCGAATTCAATGTATTGAATCAAAATCGAGATATGATGTTATTTGAAAGATTGGAAATTTAATATTTATTACCAAATAATTTATCAATATAATTTTTTATTTTAAAAGAACAAAAGTTATAATACCAATGAATCCACTAGCAGTTTTATGTATGCGTCAACAAAATTATTTACTGTTTTATGGTATGAGTAATATCAAATAAATATGAAGCTTCGAGATTTGAAATCTCATCTATGCCTATAAAGCAATTTCAACAACTCGATCGAATAACCCTGTATTTTAATCCCCAAAGGATGAAACAACAGGAAAACGAATTTTCTATTTTCTTTGTTTATCGATAAATGTGTTAAACCTCATCGCTGTAGGAGCCTCGCAAATTTAAATAAATTTTAATATTTTGCGCGAAAAATCTTCAGTGCTTTAACATCGTTCCGTGAATATCGCTAGATAAAACTGCTAGTTGCGCAAAATATTACCGAGAATCTTGTGAAAAGATTTTCGAAAAATAGACTTGATCTTATTGATTTTTAGTTTTGGTGCTATTATTTGAAGATTTTAAATAATCTTCATAAGTGCAGAAAAGATTTCAATTTTTCAAATATTAAGAATCTACATTCTGAGAGTAGCTTATATTGCACGGAAGGTCCAGCGACTTTTTTTATCCTTTATTTACCATGGCTTTAGAGCTTAATGAAACAATATCCTGATATTTATCGCACCTGAATTAATTGTTACTTGCAAGTGCTACATCTTCTTCTAAATAAGACTTTATTTCTTAATATGAAGAGTGAACAAATTTAATAGTCATTTAATCAAAGATTCTTGAAAAAGCAATTATGCCAGGTTTAACAACTGTACATGCAATGAAATGAGATAGAGCAGAGGAATGTAAGGAGGAAATTATTGTCAGGGAGAGCTAGAGGAGGAAAGTTTGCTATAGTTTATTCGATTACGCGATTGTCCCTGGGTATGCAAGACTGAAAATGAAAATGTCATGCACGTAGTACCTGAATTTAGATGCACTTGTAAGACGACGTATATATAACATTTTGTCGCTAAATCATTTATTTAGTTCGTGCTCTAATTTCGAATTTTTCGAGACTGTAAACGCGAGAATTTTAGTGATTTGATTTGAACTGACGCGTGTGAGCAACGGAAATTACTACTAAGCATAATCGACAAAGCAATTCACGTTTGTGCGTGTAATATTAGTTAGTCTTGAAGCAAAAATATGTATATATACCCTTAATTAAATGCGTTGAATTTCATTATGCGTTTAAATTATTTTGCATTTACATTTATTTAGCATTTACATAAAAGCTAACATTAATAAATCGACTGCAGTAATGAATTCTTGTCTGGATAAAAAGTTCATAAACAAACAAGTACTTTGAAGAATTAAGCATTAATTTTAATGCTTAAAAATTGTTAAAGAATATTGTATCAAAAGCATACAAATAAAAACCTGTACGTCTGCAGTTAAAATCTTGTTTGTTTTTTGCTGAGTGTGCAATATTTCAATTGTTTTATATTTCAATGGTCTTTTACTGTCTAGCTTGGCTATAAATTTAAGAAAAGTCTTTAAAATACGAGTTTGAAACTGCTAATGTCCTATAACTGTACGGAAGTGGGAATGCTGTAAATTTTTCGTAAAATATAACAATTATTTTTTCATCTGATTATTCCATTTGAATATGCGCATTATTTTACTGTGCTGGAAAATATCAACAAGGCATGCCGCAATTTATCAAGCTGTTGTAAGATTCTGAAAGCTAAAATACAAATATTTTTTCCGCTCGTGCTTATTATGCTTCTTCAAATAATGATACAGATGCTATATAGATCTGCTTTCTAAGACATAAATCCTGCATCCCCTGACTATCTGGCTCTTTTATTTATTTTTCCGATAAATCATTCCTTTTATTTCGGAATTAAACCCTGGCGACATTTATTTTTAAATTGTTAAATCAATTAATTTTGTCGTGCCTTTACAATGTTAAATCTGTAACATTGTCAAGAGTAGAAAAGGGTAATAAAATCCAAATTACATAGATGCAATTAGAAAAGTTATTATGTCTTTCGTAAAAAAGCGGAAAAATAGCAGTGTTTACTCCGAGAACAGTAGTTTTCGCTCAGCACGGAGTCGAGTGAAAATTCGCGAGATCTCATTTTTATTTCCGGTCATCGAGTAAACACGCTCGTCTTTATGCTCGAAAACTTCCTTCGTGCATTCGACCGCGACTTCGCGAATAAATCCTTCCCTGCAGTCCGTTTTTATGTCCGGCAGGACTTCAAAAGTTGCTTGCGCTACTTGTAAATCGTCCTCTCGCCCTGTATTCTTTTTTCCTTCTTTATAGCGGCAGCTCCTCTACTCACACTGCAGGAAGCAGCATTTTTTCGAGCTCGCCTTTGCTTCCGCTCTCTTTTATTGCACACCGCCCGTACGTACGATTAATCGGGGCTTCTTTGCTGCTGCAGCCCCTCCTCGAATATTATGCAAGATAGTTCCGTGTATGCGCGCACAATTTTGCCTCCTCGCTCGCGTGACCTTCCATTTTTCTCCGTTTTGCGCGTCTGAATGAAGGAATGTATCTTTTGCGTTTCTCGGGGCTGTATTTGTTTTGGTAATAAAGGCTAGTGCACAGTTTTTACTATTACAAATTTAGCACTGTATTACAATCGATTTTATTGAGAAAGTTATTTTATTGAATAATTGATGTAAAAAGGGGCAACTGTTCGAAAGGTAAAGTATTATAAAGTATTATAATATCATTTAGAAGATTTTTAGAAGTTTCTGCAAAATGGATTTCTTTCAAGCATAAACCTCAAAATAAATTGAAGTATAAAACTTAAAATAAATGAAGCGATCTTCTTTATTTACATTGATTCCTTTGAGTTTCTCTATGTGCTCATATCTATATTAAAATATTGTAAATAACTTCTTGCTCAAGACTAACTAGTTGTATTTCATCAAAAAGTATAAGTGATATTAATTCCACAAAGCGCAGTCAATGATCATGAACATTAGCTAAAGAGTAAAAGTAAAAATGAGTACGTGCTTTACGAAATTTACGGCTTGTGACATTTCTTCAAATTACAAAGTTTAGTTAGGTACTAAATAAGTAAGTAGTACTAGCCAACATGCAATTTCCTAAATGAAGATATTTATTCAGCACTTAAGTAATGAATAATTTCACAATTTAATGAGAGAAACGCAATGAAGCTATATAACTCAATGTTGGCTAATGTAATGTTAGTATTATATCGTGCGGAAATAAGTTAAGAGTCTACAGTCACGAAAGCATTTATTTACTCTCAATATAAAAAATTTATAATTGCAGGTTTTTTGGCGGTAATGGTTACTAATGGTTAATATGATGAATATAAATTTTTCATTACTCTTTCGATAAAGCTTGCACTAAAAATTCTATTCCTGTCACGATATTTTTCATATATTAAATTATAAGATTTGGAATCATAAATAATTAATCACTTCAAGTACTTAGCAAGTTTAACAAAAATTAATATATTCGAGTTGCAATACAGTGTGTGATATAACTATCACAAACTAATTTGTTATCAGAACTTTGTAAGCGATTGCAATTTACTCGCTTTGCAATTTTGCTATTCGTATGACATTAACTAATGTAAATTCATTAGTTTAGTCGTTTTTCAATAATTTTCTTAATTTATTTACATCTAAAAAACTTGACTTCTTTGACTTCATATTATGATTCTTTGCAACTCATGTGCAACATTACAAACTTTTAATATTACATAGAAAGTGCAATCATAAGATTCTTAAGGTAGAAAGATATCACTTTCATTTTGCAACGTCTTTTAGTAGTAATTTTTACGTAATTTCGGTTAGATTCGGCCTCATTGTGGTAGGTTTATCTTAGATGAGGATTTGGCTTGTAATGATTACCATAAATTACTTGAAGTAATCGATAGCGATGGCTTCGAGCCTTAATTATTCAAATCTACCCTATTAAATTGAGCTTAAGCGCTTACCTATAAGAATTTTAGAAATCGAGAGTTTTAACAAAATTAAAAAGTCTAAAGTTTCCACTGAAGAAAAACCGACAAATAAACGAGAAAAGATTGTCATAACATCGACTTTGAATTGAAATAAGTTGAACGGAAATAAAATTATCGTTGAAAATTGAGTCTACCTTGAAGTATCGCGTTTGATAACGACAAAAATGAAGAAAATAACGATAGTGGAAAGCCCGACTATTAATAAATAAGAAGTTTAAAAAAAAAGCAAAAGAAAGCGGGCTTTCGGCAGTTAAAATCTGAAGGAGCGTAACTCAATTTCCCTCTCCCCGCTCGATCGATCCGAAAGCGCCAGCTCACGTCTCAGCTCCGCCTGGCGTACGAAATAAACGGTCGGCACGTACGCGTGTATACATCAGCGGCGGCTTTACGGGTCGCGTCGCTCGACTCGTCTCTTCTTTCCCGGGCGTCCGCCCGAGATCCGGCAGGCTCTCGTCGTCGCGGGCGCAGCGATGATCGCGCGGCGAGCTTTACAGCCGACCGTTAAAGTTAAAGGGCCGTCTGGGCGCGTCGGAAAGTGGCTTTTCGCGCCCCGGAGAGATTCGCCGCACCGTCGCCGATTAAATAGACGCAAGCAGCCTTAGGCTTTATTGGGGCCGTCGTTTATGCTTCTTCGGTGACGGCTTCGTTACTTCTTCGCCGGTTGTTTCCGAGCCTTCGGCCTTTGAATGAGAAACCAAACCCAGCCAGAGTTGTCAAGTGTCTTTTTCGAGACTGAAATTGGGGTTAAGAGCTGTATTTTGCGTCCAATTATCGTTTCATGTAGAAATTCACGCAGTCGATATGGCATAATTAAAGCATATAATTCATATGTACATGTACTAGCTGTAATCCTTGCAACGTATAATAATGAAAGGTTTTAGCATGTATTAGGATTATATCATATTGGTTCATTGATAATTTACCTAAATTTTTGATAAAGATACGAATTATTATTCATAATGTTATATATATTTCAATTAATAAATAAAGATTTCTATATGAATAATCCTATTATTCGATATGGTACCGTGAAAAATTTGAATAAGAAGTCGGTTAATTGAAAATTTACATAAATGAGTAATGTTAAATGGGTCGTAGAAAACTGATAATGGGAATTAAACCGAATGTTCGGAGCAGTTTCCTCGCGATGAATGGTGATGACACTTTGTATATGTGCTCAAGATGTTGCGATGAATGATCGTTTTAATTATTTACTCAGCTGGTTTTGTACATAAATAAGAAAGGTGAGGTTGATGTACCCCATTTAATTACGCTGAAGAGTTTTTCTTCTAAATAGGACGCATTGACTGCATTACTACAAACTCAATTACGTAAACTACAAATTGCGAACAGTAAAAGAAGTAAAAAATATACTTGTTAAAACTGACCGAATTTACATAGAAGAAAATGAGCGTCATGATATTCTTCATTTATTTTTGTACTTTTATCATTTTTTAATATGGTTATTTAAATGAGATAATTATACGTACGTATGTACTTAAATTTCTGTTTTATTAAGATTGGAAAAACGGTTGAAAAAGAAGAACAAGCGTCTAGGAAAAAAATTGCACCATGAAGTAATAAAAAAACGTTTTAAAATGTAATTAAATAATTTGCGCGAAAGCACGTCTCACGAAAAGCTCGGAGCGGTTTAATCCAGTAGTCCAAATTAAGAGCTGAATCTCGCTCGAAAACTTGGCTGAAGTAATCCCTAATTTTAATCCGAATGCGAATAACTAACTAGATCAGCGCTGGCGCCGAATCGTGACGCTCCAAACGTCTCGACCCGCGGTGGTGTCTTGCTCGTAAAAGCAGCGTAAAATTCATAGGTGCACCGCGCTTGCCGCGAATATGACTCCGATAAATTGGACTTGCCCCGCGGCTGGAAATAGCGGAACCGCCGACATTAGTGGAGAAAAATCGTCCCGCGCTGGAATAATATTCTCTCCGAGGAAAGCTGCTCGAGGAGAGAAGGCTGTGACGCATTGCTTTCGACCCCGAGAAGTGCTGGAAAAATATACGCTTGGGAACGACGGCGGCGCTGCGTTTTATGGCGCCGAGTGAGGCACTCGATGATGCGCTAGATGCTGTTTTGCACGGTTTGTAGATGTGGCGAGGGGGAATTATTGAGCTATTATTAAGGAAGATGTATTGTTTGAGTAATATATTAGACTTTTAAAATGTCTTTTTCGCACTTTAAGCAGAAGTAAGAATCACGCGTTTTATATATACTGTTGCAAAAGAATTGAAAAACTTTTTTTTAATTTATCATGAGACAGAATATTGTCAAGACCGCAAGTGAGGTCGAAAAATGTTAAAACCACAAGTGAAGTTGAAAATCTGAAATTTCCTATTTCGAATAAATGATATTTTATGTCATGCGAATAATGAAATATTTATATATGTTACGAGAAAAATATTCGTTGCTTTTGCATTCAAAAATATGCAAATGAAATCCCTGTAATCAGACAATGGACTGATGTCCGTTTCACGATAAAAGCTACCTTTCCTACTTTCTCTTATATTGTTTCGAGTAATGCTACGTATTGTACGTTGGTACCAATTCTTGTTATTTTTATCTTTTATATACAGTACATGCTAGCGTACGTTTATCTACCTTCTAAACTTCCCGCGTTTACTTCTTGTTTTTGTGAAAAAAATACTTATTTTTTATTTATTTCATGGCTATAATGCAAGAAAATTGACCGATAAATTACTAGCTATCGAATTGACGAAATATTTTAGTTCTTCGATCATATTTTCTTCTGTATGTGGAGGAATTGCAATTTTCTAGCCATTGAGCCGTAAAAATGATACAGGGGAGCTAACATCGCATTTATCGCCAGAAAACGCTTTTACTCTCATATAAAATTATGTATTGATGTTCGATTTTTTATTATCTGTTGAAAATCTATTTTATTTACTATATATACTACAATAAATTTGCTTACATTTTTTACGAACGCGTTTATTTAAAATATTTTATTAACTAATACATTCTTGAGTCATATTTTTATAATATCGATAATTTTTAGTCTTGATTTAAGTTGTAGTCGTTTTCACTGGTTCCAAATAATATCAAATATTACATTTATATAAAATTCTTCGTTGATTAAATATCGATAATGACTTTTACAGTTTTATTGAGAAATATAGCGACGCATGTTAAAATTCAATATATTATATCGTATTATATTGATAACCAAAAACTCGAATTAAACGCAATATAATTGAATTCTCCCCTGCAGTCCTACTTAAAATTAGAATTTTCGATTTCCAAGAAAAACCGCGGCGCCCCCATACCGAGGGCCCATACAGTGCTTTTTAGACCTCCATTCTTTTGTTCAACATATTACGCGTTGCAGTGTTATGTTTTCTTGAGTACTATTGTTGTCGAAGTCAGCAATTGGAATTCGTAGAACAAAATAGGAAAAAATGTCTTTTTATTATTATGAGGCGCTGTTCAGTCGATTCTTACTTTTATTTTAATTTATTTCTTTCAATTTAGATTTCTCTTTTTTCTGTAAAAAATAGATTAAGTAAAGAACTATTTAAACATTCATTAAATAATTTATTTATAACTCTAAGAGGATTTTTGAAGAATTAAATTATTATTAAAAAACATGAAAGCTATTTAATTTATTTCGCAAACATTACTGTCAGTTTTTGTACGACAAATAAAAGGTATAAAATATAAAAAAAGAATATATCTCGTTTTTAAACAATGTTGTATCGCGTAATTCAAAATTAAAGTAATATATACAGTTTCAGTTCGACAGGCAGTCAAATATCAGACAGCCAATCATTATACCCGGGGGCGCACTTGCGCGATTTCTTCCAGCGACATCACTTTCCATCTTTTTGATGCACGCCCCAGTAAACAGGAGCCTTCCTTTGCTTTATTGCAGTGCACTGCTTTTACTTTTTTACATCTACTTCGCTGAGTCCAATACAAAACTTGTCACAAAAAACTCCATAAAAATCTAAAAAAAAAAGGGGAGGGGTTCAAAGAAAAAACAAATTAAAATGTACAAAACCGCAAAAAATCAAATATAATCAATTAATAAGAAATTAAATGAAACTTTCAACATCAATAAAAGCGTGTAAACTGAAAATTCGTTCGGAAACTTCCAAGTAAACGTTCGAAAGTTCGGTCAGCGTTGAGCAAAACGCAAACTTAACAGTCTTTACCAATGCACAAAGAGTTCGCAAATACGAAACACAGAAACAGAAACGGGCGAGAAAGCATCAACGCCATCGTTTGCAGTTTGCGTATGTGTGAGTGCACGACTAACTCTTCTCGTTGTTGAAATTCGAAAAGAGAGATCAATCATTATTTAAATAATTGTGTAAAGAGTTCTCATTGCAGCACAGCAAGTGTTTACAAGGAAAAATTTTACAGATAAATGACGATCGTTATTTCGTTTGAAAAGATGCCATTTGAATAAGCTTCTTCATGCTTGTTTAAAATTTAATTATATATAATTTCTATCGGAGTCAATTATGGGCATAAATGTTCAACGTTAAATGTGGCGTATCTGGCCATTTTGCTAAAGCATTAAAACATCAGTGTGCATGTAATATTAATGGACTTACTATAGTGTAAACGGCACAAGCAAAGCTCCCGCGACGCACAGAGCGCCAGCAGCAACAGGACTGCATCAGAGCCATGTCGCCTCAACCGGATGGTGCTTTTACTCGCCTACATCGCTGTCAATTTTTCGGCGCCCGAAGCTTGAATCCGGCCGTCGCAGCATCTTTCGCGACGTCCGTTTGTGGTTCACATCGGATCTGTCCTTTAAGTTTTAGGTGAATGGGAAAATTTTTATCGAGTTAGAGAATGGATCATACTGGTTTTCTATGATTCAGGGGTGATTCAGAAATTTTAAAAAGGTGAAAAGATAATATAAAGCTTGTATTACTTTTGAAATATAATTACGTTATTTATTAAATTTATTATTGATAATCTTGAATATTATACTTGTGAAATTCACTTTATAAATGAATTTCTTTAAGATTTGAAAAGTACGCTATCAGATTAAAAATATTTTCAGTAGATTTTTAATGAATTTAGTCAGACAAAAGCATCATCAATATTTCATTTAATCTGAATTCGTAAAAATTCCTCTTTCGTTACATAGCAAGGGCACGAACCCATCACAAATAATATTAAACGTTCTTTCAACAAAGTTGCTTCATAAACTTACTTCTTTCATCCTTCGAAAAATCAACTCATCCTAAAAATGCCACACTGATGATCCATTACTTCCATCGCATAATACTACCGATTAGAAGCTTTTCGCGCTTAGCCAGTAAAAAAGGCGAGCAGGAAGGAGTGCTTGCAACTCACAGGACGCTGCTCGAAAGCCGACTGGCGCGCTGGGAGTCGTGGCTCGCCGTTCGAGCGTGCCGCGCTATATATAAGCGGCGACGGTGTTGCTTGCACGCCTGCGCGCAGAGACCGCGGCTACAGTCGGCTTGGCGTTAGGCCGGCTTTTCCTTTTTTTGGGGTGTTTTTTTTGAGTGAGCGATGCACTGACGGGAATCTGGGTCAAGAGGCTTTTTTGTGAAGGAGTGGTTTTTGCTGGTGAGCGATGAGGAAGCTCGCTGGTCAATTGATGATGGCAACGAAGTGCTGTGACTTTACTGTTGCTGAAGGAATGCACATCATGATTCTTTTGATTTCTTTTGCTCAAAATTGTGAGTTTCGATTAAAAGTTTGCGGTACTTTTAATGGACTACGATCAAATTATATAACAAATGCTTGTCTCTCGATTGATGTTATTGAAAAATTACGTGATACTTATTTATTTTAATTGAAATTCCCACACAGCACGAAATATTGGTACAAACCTTGCAGCAATATTTCGTGCAGTGCGGGTTGTTAACGCAGGTGCACAGATTTCCAGTGCCCTGAATCTAATATATATATTATTAGCCAGAACGTGTAGCAATTCGAGACTTACTTAAAGCTATTAGCATACATTCATTATAATTTCAAAGAGCTACACCTGGTTAATGTTCATCGCTAATACCCTTTCAAAGAGGGTTGGAAGCTTCCGCCGTCGAAGCGTTAACCACTTAGCGACTGATCGTACATGTAAGTGTACCTGTACTATCTGATTGAACAATTTATCGGCTTCGATGCAGTAACTTTGTCAATGTTTATTAATTAAATACTTCAGTACAGCGAAATTTCGTTGATTTTAGGTTAAAATAATTTTTAATATATTTTCAATTAAAATTTGTCTAACAAAACATGTTTACAGATTTTGATCTTCGGTTTTAAGTTTTCAATTAATTATGAAATATTATCAGTTTTTATTAATAACGATGATGGATAACTTTGGCGATGAATAATAATAATAAAATGTTGATGCACATTGAAATAAAGCTTATTTTAAATGGATTCTACCGTTTAAGTAATGAATATTTGTGCATGTTTTCAAAATAAATAAATGCAGTATTATTATTTTGATGACAATTGAAAACGTTTATCGAGTAAAAAATGGAACAAAAATTTTCAAGTCTGTGGGGAATAATATTCCACCAAACGTGTAAATTGTATAATCACTTCCCAAAGGCAGAGAAATCATGGTAGAAGGTCTATATTAGCGAACAAACTATTAGTCGTATACCAAAAGTAAGAGAATTTTGTTTATCTTAATTAAAAAACAAACCTTTTTCTAAGCATTAATTCGTCGTTTTTTTAACGCTTGATGAAAGTTAAAAGATGTTTATTCTGTTTTATATTTAAACTTTTACAACAGGGTTTATGACAGGGTACATCAATTTTAAGAGCTTCTATATTTTATACATTACAATGATAAAAGGTTTAAAATGTTAAAATATTTCAATCTAATATGATGAAAGATAAAATAAATTTTATCTGTATTTTTTTAAAGTAAGTTTATATTAAAACTTTCATAACAGGAACGAATTCACAGAATAATAAATTTTAAAGCTCACATTTTGTTATTAAATAACGTTCAAAATGCCTAAAATGTTCAAATACTTAACATTTCGGAGAAATGTAAATCTGATATTAGTTTACGTGAAAATTCCACATTAAACTCCTCAAATTTTAAAGTATTCGCATTTACGTTTTACCTGAGTATTATCTTTAAAATATATTCGCAACCTTTCCGCACTGATAAAATTGTTAATTTTTATTTTCAAGCCTATCGCGCCATAATACATTTACTTCCGCGCCAGCATTTTGCCAACGAATTTATTTATGGGGTGTAAAGATAAAAGCAAAGCGTTATTTTATACTCGATCGAATCCCCATCGCGCTCGTCGGAAATATGAGAGTTTGCGGCCAGCTGGCCATAATACGTGAAAGCCAAAGCTCGACTCGCGTTTAATCTTTATCGAAGCACGGAAAATTAGAATGTAATTACGAAACAGCAGCAGGCAGCAACAAAAGCGCGATATTATCTGCTGCGTTGCAGTTAACACTTTCAAAGTGGTTTTAATCGACTAGTAATTTTTTGGAAATCAGGTATCATTTTTGACCTCCATTTTACAACAAATAAAGTGAGCCTTGTATTTTTATTGTTTTCCCTCTCATTATTTTTCGCTTACTTTTACTTTCTAGTCTTTTCATTCTACTTTTATAAAAACACCATAAATTGAAGAGAATATCAGAAACAACTAAACATATATCTCCTTTTAGACGTAACGCAGCCATTTAAGTCAATCTCAATTTTCCGAAAGAAAATCTCCGAACAAATACACGACGTCTCTTTAAAAAATCATGCACTTTGTAAAGTAAGGAGATCCGCGGCGACCACGAATCAAGCTCGATAAATCCGCCGAGTATACGAGCTCGGGAACTTCTCGCTCCCGACTGTCCCTGTTGAGAATTGCGAGGAAAATTGAGAAAGAGAGGAAGAGGAAAGCGCTTCAAAGGGAATCGAAAACGCCGAGCGACTCCCGGAAAAGGTTCGATTTTCCGGGAACTTTTGGCGCCTCCTCGGAAGTCATGCGCGCTGCTTTTTCCGGTGCATTATTAACTGTACGTGATCACGAGCGCTCATCTTCTTTCTTGGGGAATAACTTTCCGATTCCGATGGGGGGAAACTAGTTGAGATTTTAGTACTATTGGAAATGTTTTTTATGGCGAGGGTTTTGTCGACTCGAGGTCGACACAGTTTGCATAATTTAATATTATTGTAAGACAGTTCAATAAAAGTACATATATAGGTCATCCTCCTTTCTTTCTAAATTCTAGTTGTGGTTCTCTTGTGAAACATTTTCAGAAAGAAAAATAAGTAATCAACACTCATTACAATTGGATTCTAGTATTTATACCATCGATAGATAAGAATATGCAAAGTAATTTACGTAATTGTTTATTAAAACGTGCATAAATTTCTATTAATCTTTGATGTTCATGTTTATTTATGGCAAAGTAATTGGCTATATCTACAAAAGTTTTAAGAATTCCGCCTGACCAAACTCCAGCATATTCTACTTATTTAAAACTTGGGTACTTACTGAAGAAGTGTTGCGTTTATTTTCTTGTGCAATAATTATAAAATAACAAAAAAATAATGCTTATATCTAATACTTTATTTTCTATTGGAAAGTTGAAAAAGTCAATCTTTCCAATCTTTCTAAAATCTACAATTGAAATATTCGAATCGAGATCTGAAAGGCAATTTCCGAACAAGTAGAAAAGAGATTTTTATTCGCAGTGATGTAGTGTGCAAGCTAAAGACGTCGAGATTACGCGCAAGAAAAGGAGGGATCAATTAAAAAAGTGCAGTTCAACACTTTGTATCGCTACTCCCTTCTTACGCTTCGGCGCTCCGGCAATTTCCGGCGCAAGCTGCGGTCGACGAGTCTGCAGCTGCATCGTTAAATCGGCGAAACTTTCGCGTGCCTCTCGAACTTTAGCGGTGAAAAAGGCAAAAGTGTTAGCCGCGTTCGCACATATTTTCACGGTAACTAAATTGTTCGGCCGCTCGTTCCTCAGCAGCCGATACGCTTTAATTGCTCTCCGAGCCTTTTCTTTTCTGCCTTGTTTTACGGCTCGGCGCGTGCGGCTTAGCTGTTTTATGCTGAGATGAGCTTGGACGAAGCGAATTATTGCGCGTCTGCTTCGGGGAATTTTATTGATTTTCTAACTGCCGGAGCGCTGAGCTGAGGCCGAGTACGGAGATAGGTGATCGAGTAATCATTCAGTAATATGTGTTAATGTCAATTTGCGATAATTATGGTTTCGCATTGAAATTCTTAAATGTGAAGTAATTAAAAATAACATATTTTTTTGCTGTTACATTATTAGAAGCCTGCAAGACTGTATAAAATTGAAGATTTAATTGTTGCTTTATAATTTAATAAATTTTAATTAATCAACTTAATTAAAATTCCAACAAACTTTCTAACGAATTCTACTTGAAGCTTAGGATCTTCTAGTTAGATCAATTAAAGTGGTCGAGTATTTGCTATGTACTAGAGAGTTAAGGGATTTAAAGTGTACAAAGGTACTTTGATGTGTTTAAATAGAGGCAACGAACAAATTCTAAGTATTTTTGTTTCTAAGACCTTTTACAAAAAAATATCTATTTTTTGTTTTTATCTTATTTAACATCACTCTATTAATTTTATTGTTGCATTGTATAGTTTAATATTATCTTTTTCTTTTCTTGAACAGTCACACGCGATCTATCTAATCTCGAATAAAATCTCAGCAATCTATCGAATTTATCGAATTGTAAATAAAGTTTTCAATTTTTATGCAGTAATCGAAAAGTAGTTAAAAGTTAGTCAATAAATAAAGTTCAGTTGACTTTAAAGCTAAATATTTAATCTAAACTTTGTACAATATTGCTGACATAAAGCAACTAGCAATTACGCAAAAAAGATTGACGTAATTAATTCAAGGTTAAAATGAAGCTCTTAGAAGCTCCATATTATCTTGTCGTTCCAATTTCCACGACTCAGCGAAGCATCAAATTTATCAACGTTTTCGATCATGTTTAAGGGAAAGTTCTTAGGCTTCTTTCGACGCGCAGGCAAGAAATGGACAAAAAATTCTCATTTCGACTATCCGGAAAAGGCCTAACACTAATCATTTATCACGAGGAATCAGCATGTTATAAATGCTTTATTTTAGTAACTTTCTAGATAAATTTTTATGTTCTATTTATTTTAGGGATGTGTGTATTAATAAGACTTGTACAAAGTTAATGATTTTTATTTTTTTACATCTTAATTGATCGAGTCATTTTTATAAAATTGTTTCAAAATTCTACATATTCATTTATTTGTTCATACGAGTAAAAATGAGTCTGGCCAACATGTGGCCAATTTATGGCTAAGATACACTATACAAGACCATAGCAACACATTGCTGGCCACGGTTTCATTTTTACATGGACATTCATTGTTTATAAGCTACATATAATCGAAGAAATGCTCTGAATACTTTCAGTATTGTAAATTTTCCTCAAAAATCATTTATATTTCTTAATAAAATAGACTTTATTTTAAATATTATTTAAAGAAATAAACAAAAATTTTTACAAGAATTGCCACATTTGTTTTTCTAAAAATCAATCTACGCAGTATATAGCTGCTCCTTGTTTCGGTTCTGTCTGAAACACAAACTTTGATAAATCCAGACCATTCGCATTCTTGTCATTATGATAAAATTTTTCCTTCAAATTCTCTACAAATTCATTCACTTTGTCAGCAGTTGTTATTGCTACAGTGCAACCACCCCAACTGTAAAAGTAAAGCATAGTCATCATTTAAACTTAAAGCATGTTGTCTTCTGAAAAAATATAAATCCAAAATTTCATTTCAAACATAACATCAAAAAAATTATTTTTCTTATGAACAAATTTTTTTAAAGAACATTGCATTATTTGTAAAAGATATTTTTTTGTTAAAATTCGATTTTGGAAATAATTCTTATCAGAACTGTTGTAACAATAAATGGTAAACGTTATTATGAATCTTGGAGAAACTGCAATGCATAGTGTATATTTCTAATTACAAAACTAAAGTCCAATCGAACAATTCGATGTGATTTTGCAGATCGTGAATCTATAGGTGAATAAAATGATCGGATCAGCTAATGCTTTGCGACAAGCTTCACTGATAAACTGAGCTTCGCGCTTCAAGCTCCCCTGCTTCTGATTGAACTAATCAGTGAAACTACAGAGCCACGTTTCAAAGTGGAACTAAATGTTATCGCTTAGAATATATGCGCCTCGAGTAGCATATAAATAAATTCTGCTTGCAGCCAGGTTCTCTTACCCTCGTAAGTAACGTACCGTGCATATCGTGTAACTAATAAACTATTGATTATTTATTTTATTTACGGTAAAAGTTTGTTTTAAGAAATTTTTTGGTTTATACTTTGAAAGTGAAAAAGAATAATATCACGAAAGAAAAATTATCGAATGCATTTACGCGAAATGAACTGAATTTTACTGTAACCATTTCATCATACAAGAATTCTATATTTAGTGAATTTCCCTTTGCCGAATTAATTTTTATAATAAAAAGACTAACATATTTTAAAATTAAGCTCTTTTATACACTATAACCCAGATACGAAGATTACAGTTTCCACCTTGATCATATCTGCTTGAAAATTCTTTTCGGTGAGTATCCTATAAATTTTAACTTCCTCTGAAGTAAAACACGTGCAGACTTTAAACATTTTGTAGCTCTTTTACAAAGTTCCTGGTTCGAAGCACCAAAAAATTTTAATCTGTAGAAACCCGACCTATATTTAATACTTCCAAATGTATTTTTTACTTTCAAAATTATAATTTAAGATTCAAAATAATAAAATTTTCAGTTCTTTCGAAAGAATCGTCGGTAAGTTATTCTTGAGTCTCGAAATAGTTCGGCAAATGATATGTTTAAATGTTGATTCCTCCGAATAAATGTACGATTTCTCGAAAGAAACTTGGGAAAACTAACAAGTGTTTATAAACGATTTGGAAATAGTCTTGCTTACCCAGCGCCTGTGAGTCGCGCTCCCAGTGCACCGCACTCCATGGCAGCAGCAACGAGGGCGTCAATCCTCGGATGGCTGCACTCGTACAGGCTCTGGAGGCTCGCGTGGCTCTTGGACATGAGGTTGCCCAGCTGTCGCAGCCTCTCGTCCTCGCCGACGTCGTTGCGTTCGCAAACGCTTCTGAACGCCGCGACTCTTCCCGCTTCTAAGAAAGATAACACTGTCTTGCTCAGTCACCTTCCTTCTCCAATTACTTATTACAAAGAGTCAGATCTATTATTTTCTAATCGCTCAATTTTACAAAGCAAAGCCTGTGTAGTTTATCATATATCTGAGTGCTTGAAATGAATTCATTTTCCGAAAAAGCAGTAAGCCGTGTTTATTTACACACAGCACAATAACCGCATTGTAGAATCAGAGATTGTAGAAATAATTTGCCGCCCAGCTCGATTTATATTTTTTTTCGATTAAACTTAATTCAAATAAAAGTGCTTTTATTTTTTACTCATGCATGCTTTTTCGGCACGAGGCGTATCAAAAAGTTTTGGTCGGGAGTTCAAAAGATCAGACAGAAAGAGATATGAGGTAGCCAGGATAGTGAATGGCACAACGGGAATAAAAGGAAAGAAAGATGCAGTTAGCTGCTTCTTAAAAGTGAATGGCGAAGGGAAAAAGTGGAAGAAAGTGATAAGTGGGTTACTGGATAAAGTAATTTGTAAAGGGAGAACAAAAGCTCTTAAAAGGTGAGGAATATATTATTTATTTTTTAGGAACTATGAAAACGAATAAAAAAAAGTAAAATATTTGAAAAAGAGAAAAGAGTACGAATACAACGAAATCGAGATCTTTAGCTAAAAGTACAAAGAAGTACTAAAGCTGAAGAAGAGAAATTTCTTATTCAAATAACTTCAGAAAAAGATGTTAAGTTTGCTACTAAAAAAGTAACGTCAGAAGGCGATAGTAGAAAAAAGTCGAAGTAATTAAGACAAAAGAATCCTGAAATCGATAGCTTCAACAACTATTTCAATTGAAATTCTACGATTATTGAGAACATCCCCTTAGATCCGGGCGCATAGCAGGAAAAAATTCAGTTCATAATAAATATTTAAATTATTATAAATTTCAATTTTAAAAGAAGAAAGCAAATAAATACGAAACTCCTTTCGTTGATTTTGTAAAGAGATTCGTGAATACATTTCCATGTTTCGCGGGTTTGTAATATACGAAGTGCTAAAATCGTAAAAAAAGAAAGCAAACGAAAGCGTGACCTTCCAATTATGCAAAACATTTGAATAACAATGCAGATAACCACGAGCTCCTTTTTCCAGTAATATCGTAAATATTCACTCCCCTGACAGGAATCGGGGAATTCCTTTAGGCAGTTGCAGTTGACAGGAATTTTTCATCGAAGCGACTATACAATCTGTAAATGCGAAGCTTCCGAGGCGGCAATCTTGCATAATGGCATCAAAGGGAGTGAATCATCTACGCGATATTTGACTTTGGTTTGAGAAAGAAGCCTGGGGCTTAGACGTTTTTCTGTTTTACTTTTATTTTTTGCCGGAGATGACGGCGCGGGAGGAATATGCTTAGGAATTTACGTACCACACGACCTGCATTGAATGATAGTAATAAAGAGTTAAAAATGATAAAAATTGCAAAAAAGATTTCTAGCAAAAAAAGACTAAAAAGGAAGATAACATTTGTATAACATGCTTTTTTGATCAGCATTAGTTAAAGTAATAAAAATATATTGCTTCCTCCTAGAGAAAGCTTTGTGATAGTAATTATGGAGTTGTCCTAAACACCTGTTATAATCGTGTTTTAAGGTGTCAGGAACAAGAATAAATGGTTTTTGAAAAATTCTTCAATTGACTTGAAATTTTGGGAAAAGGTAGATCTTTTGTATGCTCAGAGTTGTATAGTTTTCTGCTTATGAAACTTATTAGTTCAAAAGATATTAAGGTTTTCTTTATTTTTTCAATAGCTATGTCTTGTTAAATAATCGATCTTTTTAATTTTTGTTTTATAACCATTTTAAATTATATATGCACTGAGAGAATTTTTCGTTATAAATTACCGTAAAATTCGCTACAATCGTGGGACGTGGCGATTTTGTAGGGAACTTAATCCGCATTTTCCTTAAA
>JAWWEM010021156.1:0-20070 GCA_035582935.1 Ormyrus thymus | reverse complement strand
TTAATTAACCTAATTATATATTGTATAATTAATTATTCAAAAAAGATAAAATAGCGTAGCTTTTTCTGTACTCGATAGCTTATTTTAGTATGTTATTTAGTCTGTCAACTAAATTTATTAAAAATTATATTAATCAGTAAACCTTATGGTATGGTGTATAAAAATATTATAATTTATAGTAAGTTATATGAATAAAAATTTAAAGTTTAAAAGAAAATTGAAACAGTCAAATCCAGAGGATTGTTACCAATTTTATCATGTTTACTTACACTGCGACATCTACAAACTTATTTATAATTAAAAAATGAACGAATCGTTACAAAATTAGGCTTAATAAATATCAACGAATTTGCGCCCAATATGACTATATTTCATCACAAATTCTTATCACCAGCTGCGGTGTCCGAGCGGTTAAGGAGATGGACTTGAAATCCATTGGGTTTTACCCGCACAGGTTCGAATCCTGTCCGCAGCGAATTTTTTTTTTTTAAATAATGTGCACGGAACATATTAAGATAATTAAATTTACTTATTTAGTAAATATCATGCACAACAGCTACAATATACTTTGTTAAATTCATCAATTCTTAAAAAAGATTTAAGTGATCTTTTATAGAATTTGTTATTGCAATCATTTTTTAAAAGCACAAATTATACATTTTTTAACAATATAAATTCCTTCATTCTGATTAAATTAATAGTTTAAAATTTAATTATTTTCCGCCGGGTACTTTGTATGATTTTTTATTTCGATTGTGAAACGTTTCGGCGAAATAACAATGTTTCCACTTGTTGCTTATCATTGCGGAAGGCAAACAAACGTTTGACGGCAGTCAGGTGCGCGTCAGGTGAGATATAGTAAAGCGATAAAGACTATTCAATTATAATTTTTTAAAAATTTTATTTAATTTAAATTTATTTAATTTCGTTGCTCTTCGATCGTGAATTTCCCTGAATCGATCGAACTATTCCGAGCACCAACACACATTTTTGTAATTATGTAATATAAAATTATACAAGGCTTTTTAACAATATAATAATCAATAACAAAAACAAGCGTAAACGTAATCGATAAGAATTTTGAGTAAGTATATATATATACATATATATATTTTTTATTAAAAAAAAAAGTGTTACTCTATATAAAAGGTTTATTCTTAGTTTTACTGGTAACTGTGTTTATCTCTGTGGGTAGTTGCGTGGATGTGTAAACTCTATGTAACTATAAATTTTCTGGTAATAAATAAATAAATAAAAAATATATATATAAAATCCTCGCTTGCGGAATCACTCCCGATCCTTATTTTCCTTATATTAAAAGCGCTGATAGATAGTTTAAGTCCGACTGAACTATATAGAACGTTATCCAGATAAGTCGAGCATTCCTGGTTCGAAACCCGGTCAATCTTTCCAAAAAGAAAGAATTCTGGTGCTCAGCCGTTTCTCCTTCTGAACAGAATTCACGGGCATCTCAAACGTACGTCCCGGATATTTAATGCTGGATAGATTTAATGTATTTTTCATTTATTATTTAGTTTAATAGGTAAACAGATTGGCAGATTTTTATTATCTTTTACAACAGTCACTTGTAAGCAATCGGCAAATGTAGTTAGAGAATTTTCTTTTAAGTTGAGGAAGCGACTGCAGTCTCCAAGCTTATGAAATCCAACTAATGAGACCGACTTGACACCGCTTGTTCCCCGGAAACTTAGTGAAGAAGGTTCAATAATAAAAAAAATGATCATACAAAAGGAGGCAATAGATAATATCACTGATCTACCGAACAAACAATGAACGGGGCCATTTTAATCTTACTGAACTAGATTTTGGGCTCTTTGATACTGAAACGCGAAACTTTATAAGATAATTCAAAATAATGGGAATAAAGTGCTTACATTTTATATATTTCTATTCTTTCAGTTGCAAATTGTTATTTATTAATATTTTATTTCTCCAGAATTTGGAAAATCCCATTTTTCTATTTTTACAATATATTTCTTTAATTTTGATTATTATACTTCAAATGTTACTCTTCGCCTTCCTACACTTGTGGGTAGGACATGTTTTTATAAACATTTTCAAAAACATCGGCTCGGCTCCAGTAGAGCCGTCCATTTATAGGCTACAAGATGAAATAATTTCTAGGAATGAGACAGCTTCGAAATATCACCACCTTGTTCAAATTTATCACCTCTGTAGAAAACTATATATAAAATCAAATATTTAAAAAACGTGAAATATAATTACTTCAACTGCAAAAAATTAAATAATAAATTTCTTAAAATTATTGTCAAAAACTTTAAACAATATAAGAATAAGCACTTCTGAACTATAAAAAATTAGAAACCGTAATAAACTAGTAGGCAACTATGGGATTGAAGACTTTAATGAAATTTTAGAAGTTAGCAATTTCAATAGCAATCTTCGGCTTCGCAACTTACCCAGTAAAAAATACCTCTTAAAAGATGTCCAATGACCACTTAAAAAGCTCTATCAAATATCTTTCATCTTAAAGACAGCTTTTGGATGGACATTAGATATGTCTTTCCTTAGTGGGGTATGAAATATACACTTACCTTGGGGCGCTGCTGCGCCCCTTCATATTTTAAAAACTAATTTAATATTTATTTATAGAATTTTTATAAAAATCCTGGTATCTCGACTCAACCACTGTTGTTTTAATATTTTTAATCTAAAAATAGAAATTTTTTTCTAACGAAGTTCTAACGTTACTTTATATTTTAGCTTCGTGATTTTTTAATAAGCATCATTTAATTACTCGTTCACAAATCTTTTTCGAATTGAAAAGAATTATAAATCTGCGTCATCTCCAGAATATTGAATGTTCGATCTTTTTCAAGTAACCACTGACGGCTTTGACTCATTGACAGTACTGTGACTTGTGAGAATTCGGTAATATTTACATCACTTTTCTTGTTCTAATCAGAAAGCAGGCAGCTACATTCTTTTTATTTTGTTATTAAGATTGTTGCTCGAATATTCCAGAATTAACTGCGTAAATTTACTGCGTGTATACTCGGCATTTAAATATTAATTAAATTAAAATGTTAAGAAAATAATAATTTCTGAAAACAAATTATTATACTTAAAGTTTTTGCGTCTGAACTGACGATCTAGAAATTAGTTTCATATCCTTCCTTAATAAGATTAAAATTAATAAAGAGCAGATGAAAAAGATTGACTTCATTTTTCATCTGTTTGATAATACCTACTTGAAAATGAATGAATTGAATGCATGAATTTATTGGACTTCAGTTCATTTGATAGTTCAAGTTGCGAAATTTATCTTCCTCGTTTTTTGTGATTAAAAAATATTCATAAACAATTTAATAATCGTTTCAGAATGATATTCAAATGGGCACGCGGGGGCGGTGGGGGCACGCCGACAAATAGTAGCAACCGTGTTAATGTGTTAGTCACATCAGCTGTCCCTAACCTAAAAATATAGTTAGACTTAAGAAAGACAGATAAACTCAGTTGGACAAGTTTATATTTACATTTTTTTATATTTATATTTATTTTTAAATATTGTTCCGATGAACTGTGATCGTACAAAATCAAAAATGTAAAAATTAGTTATATATTTATTTAGACTTTATAGATAGAAAAATAAAATATTTGTTAAAAATATTTGTTTTTTATTATAATTCCTGGAAAAGTTGATGCATCATGAAAAAAAAACTGTCACGGGGTGCGTTCCATTATTTTTGCGCTACCAAAATGAAAACGGAAGGTTCAGAAGTTTGTGCCAGGTTGACTTTGAGAGCGTTGCGAAGACGACGTTTTTATTTATTTATTTTTTCTTTTTTTTGATCTGTTCTGGGTTATCTATAATCTTTCTTTCTTCCAGCGGAGAAGTACACTGTAACTTTTGCGTATTTAAATCTTTATATTTATATTGTAATATGAATTTAAATATGATGGAAAATAAAGTATTTATATTAATTAATGGAATAGTTATTAATGAACTTCTGGAATCGTCTGATGATTCCGATAGTGGCGAAGATGAAGTTTTTGTAAAATTGTTTAAACAATATCGTCTACGAAGAGCAAGACAGATTTGCTTCAGTTATAAAGCTACAATTGAAGACTATTTAGACGAGATATTTCAAAAAGATTTTTGGACGGAGAGAAACTTTTAATTATTTGCTGCAAAAAATTGAGAAAAAATGAAAAAATAATAAAAGAGCTGGGAGAAGAGCGAAAAGATCTCAGTTGCTTCTGACCTTAAGATTTTTTGCAAATCCTGATTTTTATAGGTTCTTACGCTTATCTAAATACTTTAAAAACATGTCGATTTCGGAACGTTCCCAAATTCAACTTGGCACAGACATACGAACGTTCCGTTTTCATTTTGGTAGCGCACGAATTCGCGATGCGGTTCGTCGCTGGCTCTGCGCTGCGCGGCACCGTGGAACGTCGCTGAAACGTGAAACGCTGAGGGTGAACTGCTAAGACGTAACAAAAAGTTCTGTTAACTTCTTTATACAATATATTCAATGGAGGTGCTTTAATATAAATTAATTAATTTTTTTAAAAATTTAAAATGGACATGAATAAAAAGATGAAGCTATTATTAACATTAATACATAGGTATATATTAGCCAGTGCAGCACAATGCCGCGCCGAGCCAGCGCCGTGCAGAGTCAGCACCGCGCCGCAGCGCTTATATACATTGCCCCTAATGGATGCACCCACGATATGCTTTCTAGCGGAGCATGTTGAGCAGTTTTGAAATTTTTTTTTTTAAATGACCCTTTTATAATAGAATAATAAAAAATATATTTAAAAATAATCTTGTTGAATTTTTAATTCTTTTTCTAGATAAGTTTATTAGGTATTCATTTATTTTTTATATTGTATAAATCTCATAATTTTTTTTTTGTTATTTTAATTTAAAGATAGTGGCGCTCATGCCCCGCTCTCCTCTGTTTAGAACACGTTATTAAACTTTAAGTCGCTTCAATACATACTCCCACGACATAGAAAAAATCACTAAGCTTTGTTAAAAATAGCTCGGCAGCCAACAACAAAACTAAATAAGTATAGTATAGAAAAAAAACCAACGCGATGACGTAACCCTAACTTTCAGATCAAACTGTTTTGATGTACAAAGTTTGAACGATAATATACATCGAAATCAAACCCATCATTACCGCGCAGGTTCAGGTAACGCAAAGTCTTCCGTGGAGAGTTATCGCGCAGTTCAGGTAACGCAAGGTCTTCCGCGGAGAGTTATCGCGCAGGTTCAGGTAACACAAAGCCTTCCGTGGAACGTTTCTTTTTCGAGTGCAGATTGCATTCGGGCACTTTGCGTTCGCAGATCGCCATCATTCTTCGCGCACAATGCGCTGTGCATGTACAGCGCAGGGGCAGCCGTGTGGGGTATCGCACCCAGAGAAAAGGACAGCAAGTGCTATCGACTAGAATCAGCTGCGACAGATACTCTCGACCTTCGTAGCTCAGAAACGTAAACGCTCAAATTGCTCTCAGACTCGTGAAACATTGTTCGGTGTTTCTCCTCTGCTCGCGAGTGAGATTAAAAGAGGGGATAAAGAGAGGAAAGTACATAAGTCATCTCGAACTCTCTCAGTCCGAAGAGAGTATTAGAAGAGAAAGAGTGAAAGAGTGAGGAGGAAGAGAGAGGGAGGCAGCAGCAGTTGCAGCTGTGCGCTTTTACGTAGAAGGCGAAGGTGTCGCGTGCGCGTGTAGCATAATATACAGAGCAGCACGAGGCCATCCCATCTTCAGTTTCTTATACGTTGCTTGACGATCACATAAGGGGTCAAACTGGAGACCAGGAGATAAAGACGCGCGTGTGCCAGTGCGTCGTTAGAGTACATGGTCGCATCGCGGCAATAACTACAAAGGAAAAAAAAAGTGCGTCGTTGCATCGTCGTAATGTGGACGCAGCAGCAGCCCTTCGATGATGCACTTATGTAAAACAGCAACGAAAATGATGGTCGCGCTCGATTAAATGGACTGAACAGTGTTGTGTTTGCAGCAGTGATGAGCGAACTAGCCACAGCTTTTAAAGATTCGTTCCAGACGGAATTGTGACAACCATCCACAACGTTTGCTTTAACGTGCGGAGTTCTTTTATATTATTTCTTTTCCGTTTTAATTTTCCTTCTCGTAACTATCTTTTGTGAGCCCAATATGCCTGAAGAAAACGACAGCATGTATGAATTCAAGCCCTATGTCTTTACCAAGCACGAGGTGAAAAGTGTGGAGAAACCCAAAGCACGTAGTGGTCACAGAGTGGTGTGCGATGAAAAGAACCTTTACTCCTATGGAGGTTTCAACCCCAGCATCACTGCTAATGATCCAGATATGCAGAACGATCAAAGCTGGAGCCGCAGTAGACCTTTGTTTAAAGAACTTTGGAAATTTAACTTTGCTTCAAAACACTGGAAACGTTTGCCCTGTCAGAAGATGATGCCTAATGAACTTGCTTCCAATGCTGTGGTACTCAGAGGTGTTACTTTAGTGGTGCACGGTGGTACTGGGGTACCCTTTGGCGAGATCTGCAACAACAATGTGTACGTATGCAATGTGAATGATGGAGAAATGCAAATTGTTCAAGCAACTGGTGATGTACCAAATCCGCAATATGGACAGGCTGTAGTTTGTCATGGACCATATTTGTATACAGTTGGTGGAACGACTGGTTTAGAATATACATGCGACATTCATAGGTTTGATATGAAGACTCAAGTGTGGGAGTCTGTTTACATCTGTCTTGGAAGAGATCCTTGTGAGCCCAAAGGTAGATACAGACATGAATTAGCATTTGATGGCCAAATTATTTATGTTCTGGGTGGTGGCACTGCATCAGAAGCTTTTGGATTTGCGGTAAGATGCAAAATTAAACTTTATTTTATTATTTATTAGTTTTATTTAAAAATTAGGATTTCTTTTTAAAACTGGACAATAAACTAATGCTGATATATATTTTTTGATGTCAAAGTTTAATGTTATAGTCCTCATAAAATTCAAAGTTTCCAGTGATATTCATTTAACAAAAATCCAGTTAAGGATCAAAAGTTTGTATTTTCTAATTCACTCTATTAAATGTATTTATTAAATTTTTCAGGATATTCCAGCTTTTGACACATTAACAAAAAGATGGACAACGCTATGTACTCTAGGTGACTTGGATAAAGCTTTTCCTGCTCCAAGAAGATGTCATGGTTTAGTTCAATACATAGATGAAAGAACAGGTTCAACCGTAGTAGTCATATCTGGAGGATACAACGGTTCACAAGTTTTTAATGATATTTGGAGGCTAGATTTGAGTTTGCTACAATGGACCTGTTTAAAAACCTGTATTTTACCACAACCTACATATTTTCACTCGACAACGTTAACGCCAGCTGGTCAAATGTTTACCTTTGGAGGAATAGTAAAAGAGGAAAATGAAGTAAGAAATTTTTATTATTAATAATTAAAAAATTAATTTATCATAGAAACAAATTTTCTAATAAATGATTTCTATTTAATAATTTTTAAAAAGTGAAACTATTAAAATTCACATGTCAGAAAAGAAAAGTGATTATATTGCTTTTTTAATCTTTCAGGTAGCAAGGACAGACGAAATCCATTCTGTTTGGCTGACTATACCAAAACTTTCAGAAATTAGTTGGGAAGCCATCAAGCATTACTACCCTCTTGTGAAGCAAACATCACCAGTAGATTTATTGCGCATTGGTATCCCCTTGAAATTTGTTCAAAGGTTTGAACCTGACTCCCTCTAATAGACTTTTAGTATAATTTAAATTTTTAGGGTGCTATCAATTTAAACATTGTTACCAGATAATATGTGAATACAATATGATTGTTATATACATAAATGAGAAATTTTACTTATATTTTTGTAATGCATTACATGTACAATGTGATCAAGAGTCAATGGTGTTAGTGAGATTAATTGGTACTGTTCTTAAAAAACGAAAATTGCAAAAATCAATTGCTTGTACCGTTTGAACTAACTTGACAAAAATAAATTATCAATATATATTTATTAGTATATATTCTACATCATGCTTATAAAAATTGAGAAATTAAAAGTTAGGGTAGTTGTGAACCTACTGTGCTAGTCAAAATAAAACTCATGATAAAAATTGATAATATATAATTTTAATAAAAATGTACAAAGTTTTTACATAAGGATAGAAATAAATTGATATTTTATTCGCGTCGTTCATTGTCGCCATGACAACTTACAGGAACTTCAGCAACGTTTACGTGACAATTTGTACACTTTGATTTCATACTGCTTCAATACTTATTGGTCAATCATCACTAAATTTATATATGTAATTTAAAATATCGTTAAGTAGATTAATATTTTCAACTATAAGGCGCTGCTTGACAGGCGATCGCCATTACAGCAATGTTAAATATTGTAAATTTTGGCATGATGTATCTTTAAAACTATTTAGTGGATTGATTTGTAATTTCACAGAGATCTTCTGCAATAGCTCAACTAATTTTTCTCCAATTTTCAAAAAACTTTTAATACTTTGCGATTTGGTTCACAACTACCATAAATGAACTATTATTAAATGTAGTTCGTTTAATATATGCTGCACTAAATTTAAAGAGAAAAATTCCTGCAAATTTTTGTGATAAATATAATTTATACAAATTTTTGTTTTGTGCTACAGTTTAAGACAAAATTAATTAAATCAAATATTTAATTAAGACCTACTGATGTATCATTGTAATTTTATCTTAAAAAGCTCAAGTGAGTTTCGTCGATATGCTTAAATTATTTTTCTACTTTGCGCGATAATAGTTATTTATAAATACCATCATTCAAATTCAGATTTACTTGAATTAATATTTATATGCTGCATATATTTGAAAAGCTATTATGTAAATTCTACTGATTTATACCTAAAAAGCTCAGTTTTCACATAAACTATGTGCATTTATATAACTAATAATTACATTGCATGTTGATAGCTATTACATTTAGCAATTTATAGGGAACGTAATCAAAACAGAATTTTAAATTGAAAATTATATTTTACATGTGCAGATATATTAAATTCACTACAATTAAATCAAATTACTACATTTCACAAATACTACGTCCGTCAAAAATTGTAACAATTACTTTGCCTCATTATTTTGATTTAAAAATTTTTTTGAATCACAGTTGAAAAATAATCCATTCAAATAATGCTAGTAAAGTGTGGGTAACTTAATATTTTTAAAGTACTAATTTAATAATTGTTTTTAATTTCTTGAAATTCTAATTTTATAAATTTGGATAATCCTATAGTATATAATTTTTTACAAAATAACCCATTAGTTTAAAAATTAAACACATCAAGTTCATCAGATTTTTAATAACATTTTGTCATTTTAATTAAACTAACTGGAGAAATTTAATTAAAACAAAAATTTATCTGCTAATAATAAACTAGCAATTCTATTTTGAAGAAATCAGATTTTGTTTATTAAAAATAATTACATTAAGGACGTTCACACGCAGCAGCGGTGGTCAACTTTATCGGAATTTTGAAAATTGTAATTTATTACGATAATTTATAATGATAGCCTTTTATAGTTAGTATGTAATACGAATAAAATAGTTAAAAAATTTTATTGTAAAAGCAACAGTATTAAAACAATGTTTCATAATAAATGTGCTTGCGCACTAACACTATATAGATATACAAATAACATAGGAGTTATCTTTTGAACAGCTATATCTTCAAAATTAGTATCGGAAGCTGCTATAAAATTGGTACCATATTATTTTACATATTTCGTAGAATTATAAAGCAGTTTTTCGCAACAGTCCAAAGAAAACTGCTTTTGCTATCTGTAAAAATATGCTGCCTAGAGAGGCTTACCATAGCAACTCCGTGTTAATAAGCTTAAGTTCAACATTGAATTTCTCAAATTTTAATATCGCAAGGTGGGTCGAAATTTTTACCAGTTACAAAGTATACTTAAATTGACATGTAGTTCAAATTTCAAGAAAATCTTAAGAAACTGAATTTTCGTGTGAACGTCCTTAATCAAAAATATTTCATTATACACCGTTTTATTCTAAATATTGACAAAGGAGATATCGAAATAGAGTGCAATGTTGTACATATTTTTTGACATTAAAAATATTATTTTGTATTGTGGAAATTAGAATAAAATTTTTTAAATTAACATTGATGGAACTAATGAAAAATTTATTATAAAAAATGAAATTCTGGCTTGGCTTTTCGGTTTTTGAAACAAATAATATATACGTTCAAACATAAGTTAATATATAAATACTTGTACCTTAATATGAATTCTCAAACGTTAAATTTTATTTTTATAAAAAATAGATAGTTTGAATTTTTTATTATTTATATAGAATTAGTAGTATCGACGAATCAAAGTCGAGGAAGAAGATCTTGAAGATCAAGTTTAGAAAGATTAAAAATTATATTGTGCAATCAACTGAAAACATATTTATCAGGAAGTGTAAATTGGTTGCTCCACGAAATAAAAGAAAAAAATCGTGTTAATTTAAGAATAAATATGTATTTATTAAATTATCTATAAAATAGATACACTAAATGTTTGAGCATAACTTAGGGATGCGTAAACACGTTATAGGCGCATGTATTCTTATTAGCGCTTCTTAAAATGAATGTTTGGCGACTAATATGAATAGAATATTTTTAGACACAGCACATCGTATTGGCAATCACGAAAAATCAGTTATAGCCCTAGTTATTAAAATAAAAATATTAGCCTCGTTTTGTTTAACTATATACTTTCAAATAAATACTCTTTTTAAAAATGAAGAAGAATAAAAAAATCGTTTTACAAACAACGTTGCAGGAACAAGATTGTCAATATTATGTGATATTGCTTAGTGTAGTGTTTCCATCTATCAAAAAAGTATATGAATTACTTCAATAAGAAATCTGCGAATGAAGCTTTAATAAAATAACTGAAGTTTTTTCAAGTGTACTTTAATTTAGCTATATACAACAGTTCTTGCTTTTTAACTGATATCTTCCTGAATTTTTTATAAAACTATTTAACCGTCTAATAATATGTGGTTGTAAAATTTAAAAAAAGACGTCGAATACTATTGATTTTTATGTACTTTTTATTACAATACGAGATTTTAGTGCAATATGCGCAGTGAAATGTAAATTCGTAATTTTAAGAATCAGTATATACGAAACGTCTTTTTTGATTATTACTACTATAAGATAAAAATTAATTATTGCCGTTACTGTTCCAGTTTTTGATCATTAAAAATATAATAAAAATCAAAGGATATTTGTTCTTTATTATTCTTACCTAATTATTCAAAATGAAGAGTTAATCGTAAAATGAAGTTGATGTTGAAACATTTCGTCATTAATCAAGTAGTTGTTTAAAAGCTGGAACCTCCACGGTGTATACAAAGTAAAACTACGATATAAATTTTTTTGATTTATTTTATCAAAGCGAAAGGCGCATTTCTCGTAGAAAACATTTTATTACAGCGAAATTCGAATTGCAAAGCTAAATATAAAAGACTCGACGTATATTAAATTTCTCATACAACTGAAGCTCAAATTCTTAGATAGTAGAAAGGTATTTGTTCACAACAAGTGCAAGGAATTAGAATTTACTTACCGCATCGATCAATAAACCTGATTGCTTTGATTGATTCTGATGTATAAACGTCATTGTGTAATGCGATTCACCGATAGGAATAAAACGATACAAGTATGTCGCAGTTATTATTCGGAGAAAAGTACTATTGTAAATAATCATTATTTGTCTGCGAACGTAATGGCACTGTGTAACGAATGGAATTTTGTATATGTTTAATAAAAAGCGGTATAGTAAATATATCGAAAAATCGCTATATCTTGTAATTTCCACTCTTGACCTTACAATTTTTTTTTATTTTATTTATTTTTTTTTTGACAACTACACTTACCCTTGAAAACAAAAGAAATTCAAATCTGCAATAAAAATATACTTGTTGCACGAAGAACGATAAATCTTTGAAAAGCGGCAGAATAAACTGCCATACAGTATTAAATAATTTGGGAAAGTTTCCAAAATTTTTATTTCACAACTTATAAAGCTTCTGCAATGAGAAAAAAAATTCCTCCAAGGTATTGGAAGAGCGCCTCGATCTCTCGAAATTGACATTCGGTAAAAATCCAAACAGAATAATCTTACAGTGCTAAGCGCAAAAAAAATGTGAAAAATCACGTCCCCGAATGCCTATATCATCTGAATTCGAGCGCGAAAACCGTAGCAGAACGCCTCTGCAGCCGTTCGCCCGAACTACATAACACCGACGCAAAGCCCCAGATCCCGAGGATCTGGCAATTGCGCGCACACACTCTCAGGCCCCCAGTCGTCCGGCCTCGTGAGCGCTCGGCCGCGCTCGTGGCTATAAGAGGCTCGGTCGTTCGGCTCGGCCGCCCAGAGAGCCGACGACGTCTCAGCTCGGCGCTGCTCCGATAAATCTTGGGGGTCTCGGATCTCCTCGCTAGTGCGCAGCAGCACCGGAGGGGCAGGCTACCGCGAGAGGTCGTGTGCTTTAGAGCTTGCAGATGCAGCAGCAGCAGTCGGCGCAACGCCACGGCACGTGGGCCGCGCGTTTTCACGCCTGAGAGAGAGAGAGAGAGAGAGTGAGAGAGGGAGAGGGAGAGAGCCCCGCGGACGAACATCGACTTGACCAGCTCGGTATAATATCTGCCTCGTCCGACGATCGACGACTCGACGCGACATGGAGCAGAAGCGTGTCTACAAGCTCGTGCTTACCGGAGGTGAGTCAGAGGGGGCTTATTGCTTGCTATAACCCACGTGCTCTCTCTCCCCGAACAGAAAGAAGCGCTGCTGCGTTCTCTCGGCGCGCGTGCTCGTTATTTCGGTCTCGTCAAGGGTACGTTGTAAGTGTGCGCGCGCGCGCGCGCGTTTCCACCTCGTGGCCGAGCGGAGAAAGTGCCACTCTCGGGGGGACGAGACAGGGTTGAAATATTGATTTTCATCGTGTCCGTCTCGAGGGCGCGGAGAGCGAGGCGCAAACACTGTATAGCTAGATGCACCTGCGTAAGGCGGCTTTTCGAGGCACGGCGGTGCGAGGCCGACTGGGATGACAACGCGGGCGGAAGCAATGGCGGCGTCGTTTTGTTTTGGATCCGGAGCCGTGTCCGTCCACCTCGGCGGCGAGGGAAGGGTCGCTGTTTTTGTTTGGCCGACGGAGGGGGCTCGTCTGGACTGGATGTTGTGGCTGTCGGATCGCTCGGTTGTTAAACTCTGAATCTGCGAGAATTCTTTCGCATTGAAAACGATGCTTCCTCTTTGCGCAATAATTGTGGCCTTTATTTTAAAAGCGATTCTTCGAGCTCTTGTTTTTTCTAACAGTATATGACACCCGACAAAAATGCAACGTTTGGCATTTGAGCAAAAAAAAAGAGTTCTCACGTGACTTTCGAATTCCTGCGCTAGGAAAGCCGAGATCAGGCGGACCTCTGACGTATTTAAGACGCTTTCTAAGCTCCTTCGGATTTTTCCTCCCCCAAAAGGCCCGAACGCGTTTGGGACGAAAGCGTGCAGGTAGCCCTTTGCTGCTTCGGGTAAAATTGACCTGAATTCTTCGGGCCAGCGACGTCCGTCTTCCGCCTGCGTCAAGTGACGTAGCTCTTCGAGCTCGAGAGTTTTCAATTTTTATCTCGCTAACGGCACAACTTGGGGACTTAGTTGGGTTATTGATAATTTTCGAGATTAGAATAGCGGGTTTTTTATTTTATTTTTTTTTTTTTTTTTGTTCTCCAAAACAGATGTGTACATTTTCCGAAGAGACTCGTTTGCCGATGAAAATATAAGTACCCGCGACGATGTTGACGCTTGGGAAAGCTCTCTTCTGTATTGATCAGCTTGATTTTTCACTCGTATCACTGTATAAGCATCTGCGTGAAAAGTTGTGCGCTGCTTTCAAAGCGGAGCGCAGAATGTCACTCTTCAGAGCGGAGTTCGAAACAAAAGCAATTTAAGTTTTAAGGAGACTGCGACTGATTGTGTCCACAAACGCATACTTGTTGCATGCAGCGTCCAATTCTTTAACTGCGTAATAAGCTACGATTTCCGTGCACGAGGAGACGTTAAAAAAATCTTTAAAAAATGTATTATATAAGTAACTAAATAATTTTTAAACCCATTTTTCAAAATCTATAATAAACAAAAATCGAGAAAATTAAAAGAATCCAAAGGAGAGTATTTATTCGCCTCTTTTCTGTAGTAAACACTTTATGTCCAATAAAATCCGGCACAGTACCTAGACATTTCTCGATTAATCGCCGCCACTTCTGATTCTCAATTGACAGCACCGGTCCCCCGATCAAATTTGTTGCCTCTTGTCTCGTCATCAAACACATGTCGAGCCACTAAATCAGACAAGTCACCCAATTTGCCTCCGATAAAGCACACCCAACCAAAAATCGAGAGCAAAGTTCCCGCGGGGCGGGTTGCGCAACGCGCGACAGACACGCGGGCTCCTTATAATTGATTACGAGTTTAATAAGAGACGCGTCTAGACGGCGGAGGGGGGGGGGCGATTTGTTTGGACGGCGGCGGCGCGCCGCGCGAGCAAAGATGCAACAGCCTGTCATTATACAAAAGGCTAAAATTAAAGCCCGGCCGCCCGGACTTCCGTCAAGGCGCACGTCAAATTTAACGCGCCGCGAGGCTTTGTACGTTTCGCGCGCTTCGGGCGTCGTTGGAATGTTCGCGAGAGTTTCGCGGGGCCGACGTGCGTCAGATTTCGCCGGCGCGCCTCGGGATGCACTTAGGGTGTAAAAATAAAAAGGCTCCGCGCGTTTATTGCGCCTTTTGGGGAACGGGAGAGAAGAGTCGAGGGAGAGGTGCGAATTGCGGGGGTTTTTTTCCTTGATAATCGGTACGCCGAGAGATCGAGTGCGGTTAAAATTATTATTGGTTTGATAAAAATGACTTTTCTATGCCAAGTGTAAAAATAAATTTGCCGTTCGGCTTGTGATTTTTACCGACTTGCTCGATCATTTTTGTCACGGAACCTTAACCTTTTTCACAAGCTTCAATTTTACTCACCTAAGTTTTTCAGTACAGAATGTTATATAGAAAACGTTTTTTGAAAACTAATGTATTAGCTCTCAAAAACTCATTACGATAACTTCCGAAAATTTAACTTTAAAGTTCAGCAATTACTAAATAACAACTGGCTGCAATTGAATCATTTCTCTTTTTAAATTCATTTTCATTTGCATCGATACTATACGTTACCAAGTAAAACATTCATGTTCCACGTCATAAATTAAAAAACCCTACTCAAAACAACGATAAAACAAACAACTCCCCAATAACACTCTCAAAAATATTCAACGCTTCGCAAATCGCATCCATCGAAAATTCAGAACAGATTCCGCCCAGTCACGCTCGCGAGTACAAAAGCAGAAAGTATGCGTACAAAAATAATCCTCCCGCGGTCAAATAAATATCGATCGCTGCACCCCGCAAAAAAACTGCAGAGCAATTAGAAAGAAAGTATTTTAAGACAGCGGCCACAAAGCCTATCGAGCCGAGTAAATAACCGTTACGCGCGCTCTCTCTCTCTCTCTCTCTCTCTCTCTCTCTCTCTCTCTCTCTGCTTATTATTTAAGCGCGCATTTCATCATAAGATCCCTATTTCTAGTTCACCCTCCGCAATTGCAACTCGACTCGAGCACGCGACTTGATTGCTCGACCTTGCCGCCTTTATCTCTCGTGACTCGAAGACTAGACTTGATATTATAATTATCTCGCGGGGGTCTTTATTTTAATAAATAAAAGGCGGCTCAAGCTCTCTCTCTTGATTTCTGAAAGCGCGGATGTCTCGGACGCTTAATTGTTTTACGTTTGCGAGCGCAGATAAGCTTTTTGAGGAGCTTCGCTCGATCGGACGTGGGTTGAAATAAACTTCAGCGGGATGAATGCAGTTGTTGCAATTACTTTAACGAGGCGATTTATCGTCGAGAGCGAGGGAATTCTCGAGATTAATCCGCAGCCGAAATGATCTTGCGCGCGCAATATTTATGTAGGCACAGAGATATTAGTTTGAAATCTGATCCCATTGCATTTTGATTGAATTGCATTCGCGCCGAGTCCGCGCAAGGCTGCAATGAGTATAATAATAATAAAAGTAATACATTTGCGTCGTATCTTTTTTCGCAAGTACAGTGTTTTTGCGGAGGCTTTAAAAAAGTCTTTAAGCTAATTTATTGCGCACGTTCGGTTTTTATAGTTTCTATAAACTAAAAGAGCCGATTGCATCATTCGCGAGTTACATGTAAGGAAGATAAAAGTTAATTTTAATGAAACAATATCCGCGAGAAGTTGTTAACATTTTGTGTTTTACTCAAACGCACATACGATACAACTTTAAATTCGATACGCGCAGCAACTTTTAAACGTATTGTATGTCACTTGCCTTGAATACGAAATAACTCGCGCTGCACATGAAAATCGTTTCTTAAAATAATTGTAACAGTTCCGAGAACGGTTCCCTTCCGAAGGTTTCTCGCATTGCCGAAGCAAGTCGCTATGATTTACAGCGTTGCCTTACGGCTGATACAGTGGAAAAACCAGCGTCATTTGCATCTCAATGCAGGCGCGAAATTTATATAACTTTGTGAGACATCTCGGATTTTGCTTTTCTCAAAAACCTTGAATTATTTTATAGCGTCAACTTATTGCATATTTACGCTAAGAACTCGGTCGATTAAAAAGTATGTTTATAGGCTACGGTGCGTTGAAAATGTATTTTTAATACAATGCTTTGTTACATTCGTTTGTTGCGTTAAAATTTTGTACAATAAATGTTCGCTTATTCTCTAAAAATATAATCCTCTCTGGCATTTTCTTTTCATGTAAAGTAAGTTTCAACTTGTTAAAAGAATTGCTATCGACTGCGCTTCCACTTGGAAACAATTGACAATGTAATTTAGCTGGTTTCTGGCTCGTAATTCGATTAAACTTACATGTCCATTTACTCAGAAACATTTCCACCCAATCCTTTACCAACTCAACAAAAGCGCACGACGCAATTTGTTCGTCGTTAAGCGTCACTCTAATCATCGAAATGATTTCGCCAACCGCCATAATTGTTTTGAAACAAAGCCGCGCGAGCTTCGACAAGTTCCTCAATAATGCCTTTGTAAGTAAATCCGACCTGTGAATTTCCGTTTCTGGAGCGCTGCTCGCACATTACTTTCGGCTCGCTCGAACGAGTGACGTAACGACCGTCAGGTGCCTCCGAGCGCGGAAAAGTCGCATCTCCCTCCGCGGACTCGTCCGCGTTCAACCGATCGGCGCGTAATCTTGAAAATAAAACAGACGCTTCGCCTGCCCTCCGATAAATGTGTGTCGGCGGTCTTGTGACACTGCATTATCGGCGCATCGGCGCGAGAGACTTTAATTTTGTAACGCTTAATCTTATCTCCCGAGACGAGTTTTGAATACACCTGGGGGTCGTCATTGACTCCTTTAAATCAATCGTCAGTGCGATGCGTCAGTGTAGTATTTTCCGTTATTATCTGTGGTGTTAGATTCCATTGCTGCTTGTATATTTCCGTGCGTTTACATTGTTTATTGCTTGATATTATTACATATCATACTTCGATTCTTCCGCGTTTCGAATTGTAATCATTCTACTAAGTAGCTCATTGTTTACTGAAAAATGTAGATTAAGTATGTGTCGGCTTTGAAACGTCGTTACGATCGACATATGTACACGTTGTGTGCTCTTGAACATTATTGATTTTATTCGACTATATTCGCTATTGAAAATAGGAAAGCACTGCCACCTACAAACACGCAGAACAGATGAAAAAAAAAAAGAAACACTAAAAAGCAATTACTCGAGCCGTTATAAACGTTCGTCGACTTTTTCTACGTTCATTCTCCGCCGCAAAAACTCTGTCGATAAGTGCCTTTGTTCGCCGTCAATATAAATTGGCACTGAAATAAGTGACAGTATCGCTGACTTTCGACAACTCGCGACAGACGATCAAAGTTTAAAATGAAGAAACGGCCGACCTTTTCGAAATAGATTTCAATATATTTTTCGTTGATAAAAAAGGCGAATAAGAATTTAATCTGAGAGCGTTTTTTTTTGTTTTTTTTTTTTTTTTAAACGAGCATTCCAATTAAAACAAAGTTATCGCCGTCGATTAGTCTTATTGATTAGAGTCTTTCTGTTCCAGGACCCTGCGGAGGCAAGACCACCGGACAAACTCGATTGTGCACGTTTTTTGAGAATCTGGGATGGAAGGTAAATATATGCTTTTGATTTGATTACGTAAAAAAAATTAGAGTTTCTTGCTTCCTCGGTCAAGTTAGACGACTGTAACTTTTTCATTTGATAAAATTAAAAAAGAATTGTCAAGACCGATGGAAATGTATACGCTCAAGCAGCTTTTTCTGCAATGTTCATGAGTTCCTTTTTCTTTTTTAAAGAACAATTAGTTTATAAAGTTAGTCTTTCTTTACAAAATGACATTCGTTTCTCTTCTCTCTTCTGTCTCAAATCTGACAACGACAAATAGCATTTCTGGACTTTAATACTCATCTCAAACGTCTTTTTCTTAGATTTGAAAAAGAAAGTTTATATGCATTTTCCCGTTTGAGCGGAAAATTTACATTTGAGTTTTTTAACGGACGTAGAAGCAGTCGCGTAAACCAATAAGATTTGCGTACACAACTTTGGTAATTAAACTTTGGAAATAATGCAGAAATCCCCAAGCTCTGTTTTTCATTTCGAGTTTAATCAAGTTTCTTCGTTTTTTGCTTTTACATTCATAATTTATAGCTTTTGCCAATTAAGAGCACTTCAGTTCATGAGAAAATGTAAGTCGATTCGAGATGCTCTTCAAAACAGCTATTATATAATTAAGATAATTTTGCGATAATTTTTTAAACTACAACTTTCCGGATAACCTACTTAACACCTTTATCGGAAGTTATCCTCGTCCTTTCTTACATCAAATCTGTTTTGCATCTCGAACGTCAAAAAAAAAAAAACAAGTTCTCTTACTCCATCAAAAGATAAAACGCACAGAAGCGCGAAAGAATTCCCGATATATTCACGACGCCTGAAACGCTGCCAGTTTTCCCCCCCGATCGCCCCCTAATCGCTCTAATTACACTCCCGCGACATCGACGCCCGAGGCGCTAAACGCGCCGCGTTTCCAAATCCAGCCGACTCGTCGCGAATTGCCTCTCGCGTAAAAATCCGAATCCCGCCCACGTCGCGGCGCGCCGCGAGCACTGAAACGAGATCGACCTGTCGCGCCGTAATTCGCTCAATTAAACAAACGGCAGAAAAAGAGCCGAGGCGCGAAGCCGCGGCGCGAGTTCTTTTTCTTCTCTCCCCGCGCGCGCGAATCGAAAAGGCTCGCGCTCGGAGAACCTGTCGGCGCGCAGAAACTCGGCCGCGAGCATTCCCGCCGGTGAAGCCTCCGACGCGGAGGGGGTGAAAAGATCGGCGAGCGTCTCGCTCAACTGAATCGACCTCGTTCAGAGGATGCCGGAGTGACATTTGCATCGCTCCCTCGTCTTCTGGGCCAAGCCGAGGGAGAGCTCGACGACTCGGCCGCTGACGAGCTCTCATTGATTCAAGCGAAGTGTTTATCGGGGCTCGTAATTGCGAATCTTTCCGCGCGCCGCGCGGTGCGTCTGGCCGCCGACTCGCGTCGGCAAACAGCCGGCAGTCGCGTCTCGCGCAAACAGAGTCTCGATAAACGGCTGCTTACTTTCTGCGCGCGGCGCTTTTTTGAAAGGGAAATTTTCACCGTTACGTAAAGGCTGGAAGCTCCGCACGGAAAATATGCACAATTGCCGACAATTACGCGCACGGGTTTCATCGCTTTATTTAGTTTCCTCCTCCGGCGGGAGGAGAAAAATATATTTTTACTGCTCATTAAGTCTCGTTTCAAGGCGACCTTTCGATCGACCGACACGGCACTTCGTTCCAAGAAGAGTTTTAAAGCGACGCAGTGCTCAGTGCTAAAAAAA